>JACCGJ010000117.1:0-22295 GCA_013407085.1 Atriophallophorus winterbourni
CCGCAAATCCAGACACCTAGGTCCTTTTCTTTTTCAGTGTACTCCAGCTTAATGTCACCGAGCTTGTATGGATAGGAAAAGCCAAGGTCACGATCAATCTGAATCATCTTCGACTTTTGCATATTCAATGACAGTTTATTTTCAGATGACCAGTTGAACAAAGCACTCAAATCGTTTTGCAGCAAAATACAATCGTCAGCATTGCTGATTCGCCTCCTTGTTTTTATGTTATCAGTAAACAGAAGCATTTTACTGTCGTTTAATATTTGTAAATCGTTCATGTTGATCAGAAAAAATATTGTTCGAAGCACCGATCCTTGCGGAACACCGTTAGTGACATCAATTTGCTTTGATAATATGCCATCCACACGAACTCTGATGTATCTGTTGCTAAGGTAATCACGAATCCATTCATATAATTTTCCAACAATAGCGTGTTTATGTAGCTCGTTCAATAGTACATTATGATCGACCCTGTCGAAAGCTTTAGACATATGGCAAGGTAAGTGCAAGAATACATCCCCCTGCATCTACAACATTTGTCCAAACATCTAAGCTTTTCCGCAAGTTTGTTAGACAAGAACGATTTCTGCGAAATCCGTGTTGGGAAACTGATAAAAGTCAGTTCCGCTTCTTAGTACGACAAATTCAGAACAACGATTCTGGTATACTACGCGTTGTTCGCGTCTCAGGCCTTACAGTACTCAACTGTACTGGATCGTAAAATCCCAAACAAATGAAGGCAAAATGCTTCAGACAAATTATTAAAAATAAATTCGATGACGACCAAAATGTCGCCCAAAGTTCACTGCTCAAAAATGACACCCAAAATAGTGTCAAAATTCACAGCAAATTATGACAGCCAGAATGGCGTCCAAGCTCAAGCATGATCGATAAATGGTGTAAATTACGGAAGCGGCAGGAGGACCGATGAGCAGACGGATATCCGCACGATCCAAGGAAGTTGGGTCGATCACTCCGGTCACGTTAGAGGTTTCGAGAACCAAGACATTCGGGTAGCGTTTGTTCTGGCCAATTTGAGTGAGCACAACGTTAACCACACGTATAGCATCGCTCGGTTCTACTCCAGCCATCACTGAATTCCGCACCGTAGTTAAACTTTCAAGGAACGGATCGCCTTAAGCATGCGAGCACTCTCTGAGAAGCACTTTGACATGACGTTCACCGTGTTCTATTCAATCAATTTGTTGGATGTGTACCAATTGGACAAACGAATTGCAAATTTATTGTCCAATGCACGACAGAGTATAGTTTTCCTGGTGGCCAGTAAAAACGCACAACGCGACAATCGAAGTTGACACTCGCATATCGGCGAACAATAACGCGATCTGCGCGTAATTCAACAAATTCAATTTGACACCTGAAGCGAAAATTATCTATTCCCTTAAGCCACTCTTCCCCATTTATGGTAAAAGCCACACCGCGCCATTATTGATAACCTAAGAACCGATTTCCACTGCTTATGTACCGGTAACACGTCATCCCCAGTAACCAGCTGATCGACGTAAAACACCAAAGGAGCCGTATGCAAATCTATCGAGCGACGAGCATCGTAGCCATTTTCACCGTCACTCTCATCTAAATGGAGGTTGATAGATGAACACAAGGCTGAAGAAATTCACAGGTTTGTGACTACTCATCCGTGCCAAGCCCATCGAACGATTCACAAAGTTGATCACGACGGTCCATAATGGAAGCACTGGACTCGAGTTTCGCTCTTATTTGAGCTCATCAGCAGTGCATATCCTTCGCTTCGGGTGGGGTTCGAACCCCCGACCATCACCATTGTAGTCCCATGCCTTAACGACTGGGCTACCGTCCACCGTTTGACTGATCGCAATTAAGCGTTTATGAACTGTTCTCCAGACTGGCACATTTGAGTAGCTTTGTTTGCCCGACCAGTTCAGAAGGGGCCAGCAACATCTGTTGTGGTCGCCCAACCGAACAGATCTCCGTGTCAGGTCTTCCCATCGGATACGGTGTAAGCTAACACCGATTAGATCTGATGGGCATTTGTTGTTTAAGCGATAGTTGGAGAATATGTTGTTCATGTTGTTCGACCCCACCCGAAGCGAAGGATATGCACTGCTGATGAGCTCAAATAATAGCGAAACTCGAGTCCAGTGCTTCCATTATGGACCGTCGTGATCAACTTTGTGAATCGTTCGATGGGCTTGGCACGGATGAGTAGTCACAAACATAAACAACATATTCTCCAAAAATCGCTTAAATGCACAGGTCTTTTGCACATTGTCCAGTACAGAATCAATGACCGCGAAATGATTCTCACAGTTGTTGAAAATGGTAGGCATATGACGTGGGGCTAGAAAACGTAAAAAGTCAAGCACGTATGCCTCCATGACGTAAACTTGAGACGTTGAAATGAGAGACACAGACTTCAACTTGAACTGTCAGCCCAGTGGGTACCGTGGGTGGGTTTTCGTACGAAGAATAGACCAGCTGTGCGATTTCACCCATCACGTTGTCATCGCCAATACGAACACGAGATCTCCTGTTGTTGTTGTCTTCCTTCGGTCGATGTCGACCATGGATGTACATCACGATGGCGTGAATGTTCAAGTTTTGCAGCTTTTGGAATGACTAAACAGTCCAATTCGGGAGGAACAATCTCTCCTGCAGCGCTGGCAGAACTCGGTTGTATTGCGTCAGTTGCAAGTTGGCGGCGTGATCTGCGTTCAGCAGCCAAGAGCTGTATCTGCTCCTCCCCAGCTTGCAGACTACGCTTTACACAGGGCCTCCAATGTGAGCGGTCAAGAGCAAGTTCTCCCCAACTCACCGGGTTAATGCCAAGAGCTTTCATATCTCTTTTGCAAACGTCTTTGTACCGCAAGTGCGGTCTGCCCAATGGTCGACTTCCTAGTTGCAACTCACCATAGAGTAGATCTTTCGGAATACGACCATTTTCCATTCTATAGACATGACCAAGCCAGCGCAGGCAGCGCTGTCGCAATAGAGTGAACATGCTCTGTAGACCAGCTTTTAAAAGCACTTCAGCATTAGTCACTCTGTCCATCCACGATATGTTCAAGATACGACGGATGCTTCTTAGATGGAAAGCATTCAGCTTCCGTTCGTGTCTTGCGTGGGTGGTCCAGGTTTCACTGCCGTACAGTAAAGCGTTCAGTACGCACGCGCTGTACACCATCATTTTCGTCTTTACAGTCAGCTTGCGGTTACCCCAAACACGAGAATTCAAACGGGACAGAATGACAGCTGCTCTGCCAATCCGCTTATCAATCTCCGTGTCTAGCGAGAGGTTATCCGCAATGGTTGAACCAAGGTATGTGAACTGATGTACTGATTCAAGCTGACAGTTTCCAACAGTTATGATGGGAGTCGATACAGTCCCTTGACCAAGGACTTTGGTCTTGCTCATGCTGATTGTTAGCCCAAAGTCTTTGCGTGCCGACGAAAAACAGTCCATTAGAGAGGGAAGGTGCTCTTGGGAGTGAGCAATAAAGGCTGATCGTCGGCAAACAGTAGGTCACGGATTAGCACATTTCGTGCCTTGGTTTGTGCTCTCAACCGGTTAAGGTTGAAAAGCTGGCCATCACTTCGCGTGCGTAGGTAAATACCTTTTATCCTCGTCCTGAAAGCGGAAGCAGAGCAAAGAAAATGCCGAACAGCGTGGGAGCAAGAACACACCATTGTTTGACATCTCGGCGAATTTCAAAGGCTTCTGAGCTGAAACCGTTAAAATGGACTGAGCCCCACATGCCTGAGTGGAACAGCTAGTGGAACAGCAGTCTTGGGGCAGCCCATCAAATCAAGCATTTTGAAAAGACCCTCCCTGCTGACGTAGTCGAACGCCTTCGTTAAATCAATAAAAACAGCGTATAATGGCACACGCTGTTCCCGACACTTTTCTTAAAGTTGTCTCAGGGAGAAGATCATGTCAACGGTTGATCTTCTCTTGCGGAAGCCACATTGAGATTCGGAGTAAATTCTATCAGCTAAAACTTGCAGCCGGATCTGTAAGACTTTAGCAAACAATTTGTCTACAACATTTATAAGGGAGATTCCTCTGTAATTGTTGCAGTCGCCTCTATCTCCTTTATTCTTGAATAGCGTGATGATCTTTGTGTCTCGCATCTCTTGTGGAACACACTCCTCCTGCCAACACTGAAGAAACAAATAGTGAAGCGGCTGTATTAATGCTGCTCTACAGCATTTGATGAGCTCAGGTGAAATTCCGTCGTCACCAGGGGCCTTCCCATTCGCTAAGCGGTCGATTGCTCTATTGAGCTCATCATCTCCTGTTGTAGTATCAGTAAATGTGGACGGGGTGAAAATGTTACAATGAGATCCCACAAAATCACTTTTTATCAAAATTTCCACACGCACTGATACACTTCAGAGAACCGTATTCGCGCTATTCGTTGTTGTCAAGTCACAAATAAAAAAGCTGCGCTTGTATGCCACTGTTGGATAAGTTTGATACGATCAACCTGCTGAATCACATGTAGAATGGGGTTGAGCCCAACAACTAACAGGTTAAACCCAATCCAACAGTGGCGTGCAAGCACAACATGTTTACCATTCTTCCACTGTTTCAAGCGCACGCGGATCCTGATCTTACTGTCCCTACCTGATGAGTGCAAACAGCACGAAACCGGTAGTGGGGTGTGTGTTGGGTATGCGTGCAAATGTCCGAAATAAGTTATTTATCCCACCGTCAAAGATAATAAATAATAACCCCGCAGATTGTTGATAAAAGATTTTCTCGCCAGATCGAAACGGATCAGCTATTTCTTTTGTGATATGTTTTTGGGCCAGTTTGATTGGTCCATACCATATATTTTTTTAATTATTTGGAAACCTTCCTTTATGAGTGACCCTATTTGTTTGGTGCATAATCAAACACGGGAGAGAAATTTCGTTTCAAAAAGCAACGTTTTCAGTCTTAAACGTCGAAATATGCACAATAGTATGTTTAATAGACATCAACTGTATTTGCAAAATAATTCGCACCGCGAAAGACTGGTAATACAACTGGCTACCCGAACACACATACGGAATACTTTTCTTTTACACTGCACGTGCTTTTTTGAGACGAAACTTGTTGCCAATGATTCAACATTGAGAAGAAAGTTTGGTTGTATGTTTTGACAAACACTTCGACACCTGCACCAGACTGTTGAGCCAGACCAAACATATTGCTAGCAAACTTCGCTAGAATAAGTTTAATAAACTTGAGCTTCTAGTAAACAAGGTTATACTTGAATGCCACTGTTGCATAGGGTTCGTACAACGGACCACGATTTTCAAACACAGAATCACATAGTGATTCGTGGTCAAACACTCAAGGTACTTTCGGGGGATGTGAGCAACACATAACTTTGAGCTTCTAGTAATTGTTCCACTAAAATCGACCGGAATGAAGCCTTTGAAACAAAACTCATTTTACTGTTATAGCAATAACCAATCAATCAATCAAACGCCCTTGTTAGCATATGCTCATGGTATGCTTTCAACTACGGTACTCGCATTGCAAATGAATACTCAAAGTCGTCGGTGCAACTGCAGGCAAAACCTTGGTGTATGAAATAACGTTCATGCTGCCGAGACTGGTTGGGGATTATCTTGCTGATAAAAGAGTAAAATTTTGCATTGACAGCGCTCTGTTGAGAAAAATTGATATTACGCTGGGAGTTACACAAGTCAATGGTTGAAACTCTCCTATTGTTGGTCTACATGAATGATACGGTGGAGAATATCTAGGGCAAGCTAATAATCCTTTATGATGCCATTAA
Organism: Atriophallophorus winterbourni; assembly: GCA_013407085.1. Taxonomy (NCBI): domain Eukaryota; kingdom Metazoa; phylum Platyhelminthes; class Trematoda; order Plagiorchiida; family Microphallidae; genus Atriophallophorus; species Atriophallophorus winterbourni. The sequence continues at coordinate 5,796 of JACCGJ010000117.1, forward strand.
AATAATATGGATGTTTAAGCTCGATTGATGACTGGATCACAATAACCCAAGAGATGAACAATTTATAGCGTTAGTTACAGACAAGTGGGTTTCCATTCAATCCCATTGAATCTGGGCCCGATAACAAAAAACCGTCGCATATTTTGACCCGTTTATTATATATTCACCGTCACTCCGTGGTTTTGTTATTCAGATTTCATTTTCTAAGTTCTAACGTGTTTCATAACAGCCTGAGACGAAGTTGCACATAGGGATACACGTAAAAAACAAACTGGATCAGCACATTTGCAGAATTTCGAATAGCTTTCGCCATGTGCTGAAGTCTCCTTTATGACTGGTTTTAAACGGGGTAACAAAATCTACCAATGTAGCAATCTTCGATCGCTAAGGCTTTACCACTGAAACGAACTTTGTATTCTCAGCACAGGAGACGAGTGGGGTTATTACATTGCTCGTCAAGCACCAACACTGGGTAAACTGACAGTATCTCAGCCTACGTGCAGTCCGTGACTATGCGGCACTTTGCCTGGATCACGCATACCATAATATACCAGCACCAACACTCCGAAATTGCCAGAAGTAAAGAAAATTGTTGTGGTTTCCGTGACGGCTGCAAAACTACGTTCACACCAAGCTACTCAGCTTGTTGACAATCTTCTAGTGCTATTTGAAATCTATCATAGCGAAATTGGTACGTAGTTCGGTGAGTTTCGCATGTTTTATTTCGAATGATTATGAACGACAAGTTTATATCAAGAAACAGTTTCACGATTCATTGGTAAAAGCAATTCCACTGTTTTAATGAGACTATTAAAGGAACACAAACTAATCGTGTCGTTGCTATTACAAACCATCACTATGATAAAATCCCACGCAAGGGCGAATGCAACACTTTGAACACTGTCTGTGTTCAAAACAACGAGTGCACGGGAGCTTACTATGATGTAGGTGAATGTAGAGAACGGCTCTACGAGCAAATACAGCTCAGCAAGAGCATACACAAGTATGCAGTCTTAATTTTGAAGCACGAATTCGGAATCATGCCAAAATGAAATGCCACCTTGTTTCTTTAGTAGGAACTCTCATACAGCCCCTGGGTCGGCCAGCATGATAGAAACAAAATTCAAGGTAGATTCGAATACCACAATACACTAATCAGGCGTTTCGTTATCAGAAACTCTGGCTTTAATTAAAAGTTGGACTCATTAAATTGTAACCCATTGAATCCCATGATATAAGTCCATCATTCCTCGACTGAGTTTACTATGATGATGATCAATCAAAAATAAACGGAACATTATTGTCCCGACATTCCTTTGGAAAGTGGAATGGCACATCTGGTGAACATGGCCTCAAATCTCCCATATTAGCCTGGAAACAATTATATTTACAGTCTCATTAATGCGCTGTGATCACAAATAGTCGCAGTTTTCCACAGGCATTAGTCTTCCCATTTGAACTTGGCACATCGCTCATCGATTTCTAGTTTGATACATGGGTGGCTCAATAACAATAACGACAACAGAAAACGAATCGCTCGTAGCTGTACTGAAACGTGCACCAAAGATGGACAGGATCCAAAGAGATCGAATCAATAAGTATGTCTCGCGATCAATCACTTCAATGCAAACTCAGGATGTGTGCACGTACTGTCAAACAAGTTTTTGCTAAATGAGATATGTAGCCGCTCGATACAGCTGAAGTGATAGAAAGATTACCTGACAATCGATAGACAATTCCGATCTGGTACGGAAAATAGCTGATGTAAACAGAGTTCCCTAATGCTCCATGCTTGGTGCCCAATATTATAATAATGGGTGACCTAAAGTGCGTTGTAATGTTTTGCTTTACTCCAACGAAATCAGAGTGTGAAAGTGAATCAGTGACTTTGCATTTTTGGGCACATTAGAGAGGTTTCACGCGTTTCACAATGGAACCAGTTATTATGGTATGGTATGAAAGCACACGCCTGATCCAGGCAAAGTGCCGCACAATCGAGACTGCACGTGAGCTAAGATACTGTCATGTTGCCCAGGCCTAGACAGATATGAGAAAGAAAAAAAGAACAGGAAATGGTAGTGAGACTCTAGCGTATTTCAGCATGCAGCTCACTACCGGTGGCAAATAAATTTAGCACAGATTTATCACTCAACCGCAAAAATATAAAACGTTGGAAAAAGCCCTTTATCACACACACCGTCTTAGAAAGTGCGGGACTTCGGTATGTACGAAATCACAAGCCCAATCCAGGCGAAGTGTCGCACAACCATAGACTGCACATAAGCATCAGTTCGACTGAAACCGCACAAGAATATTAGCCAGAGCAAACGACCGACGGGCGGGAGAATTCCTGGAAGCGTGGCACTCAAAAAACAAATTCAATTAACCAGCATCTCCAATTGGCTGCAACATATGGACCAATGAGAAACCGCTTACGGAGAAGGCATAACCTGAACTCGACGAATCCTCGAGAGTGATGGTAAACGGACAGACAAGCCGTATAAAAACCAACGAATTCCAAATACAAGACGCTTCGAAAGAAGTTTTGCTGATGATGTTATCTATCCTGATGACGAAACGTCCAACACCAACCACGCAAGCTCGGCGAACACAAGTTGAACACCATACTCTCAGGTTACCAGCCTTATACAAATATAAAGGGAAATGAAACCTGGACCACCCACGCAAGACACGAACGGAAGCTGGATGCTTTCCATCTACGAAGCATCCGTTGTATCTTGAACATAGCGTGGATAGACAGAGTGACTAACGCTGAAGTGCTTTCAAAAGCTGGTCTACAGAGCATGCTCACTCTATTACGTCAGCGCCGCCTGCGGTGGCTTGGTCATGTCCATAGAATGGGAAATGGTCGTATTCCGAAAGATCTACTCTATGGCGAGTTGCAATTAGGAAGTCGACCATTGGGCAGACCGCACTTGCAGTACAAAGACGTTTGTAAAAGAGATATGAAAGCTCTTGGCATTGACCCCGCGAGCTGGGAAGAACTTGCTCTTGACCGCTCCCTTTGGAGGCATTGTATAAAGCGTCGTCTGCAAGCTGGGGAGGAGCAGATACAGCTCTTGGCTTCTGAACGCAGATCACGCCGCCGGCGTGTAACTGACGCCCTACAACAAAGTTCTGACTATCGTTGCAAGCGCTGTGTGAGAGATTGTTCCTCCCTAATCGGACTGTTTAGTCATTCAAAAAGCTGTAAAACATGAAAACATCATGTGATTGTGATGTACATCCATGGTCGACATCGACCGAAAGAGGCCAACACAACAGATATAAAGGAAACGGCAGTGAGACTCCACCATGTTTCCGCATGCAGCTCAGTACCAGTAGCGAATCAATTTAGCAGGGTGCAATTTAGAGAAATCACAGATTGCGCATCAGTGCGGATCTGTAACACCGTATTAAATCGATTTACCACCAGTACTGAGCTGCATACGGGAACACGCTAAAATAGCACACACATTTTCTTTTTCTTGCATATGTTTTACCCACGTGCAGTCTATGACTGTCAGGATCCAGGTTTTTCATTTCATACAAACCACCATGGAATTCGAGAGCGTGAATGGACCACCACCCGAAATGACCTTGGTGATCTGTGGTCTCAAATTGTAGTTTATTGAACATCACAAGAGACCAATTCAATAACGATCAATACTGCAGCGCGACTAAAGACAGGGAAAACTATCGATAAGACAAATGTTTCATGTTATTCCTTTCAATAGTAGAACACGATGAGAGCAATTATTGTATTGTGAAGCAAAAGAAGTAATCAACACGTGACGTGACACAACAGGGGACCATAAACGAGACCAACTGTACAAACAAATCAAATTTAGTAACGAGGATTTTTCACCAATGGCTCCACATCCTCCGCGAGATGTTTCCGCTTCTGTATGATGGACTGAATTTTCTGCAATTGTCGATCCAACTCGGCTTTCTCATCTTTCGGACCGAGGCGACGCGTGCGGCGTCCGTCTGCCATCTTGACGCCGTACTGAAACGCGGCCTTGGGCAACGCTTCCTTGTTCGACATGTAGTCGCTGTATTCCTCTTGCGTTTCGAAATCCCACCGACCCACGGGACCTTTCTTGTTGCCCAAATCCATTTTGCTGAAATCCACTTCCTCGTCCGAGTCGCCCATGGCGTCGTACGATTCGGCGAATCCCGGGTAGCATTCGTCGTAACACGTGACCTTGGTTTTGGCAAAAAAGCGCTCCAAGCTGGCCTGTGATTGGTTGAAAATGGTGGTGTATCAGCGGGTCAACAACAAAAAACAGTAAAAGTATGGCAATGTGTGCATTCGCGCTTGTTCAAGTCAATTATGTCCACTCGCATGATGAATAGAGCAATAGAAATGCTTTGTGAGGGGAAACAACACATGTGCAATAAATACAACAGTAGTCTGGATAGCGAAGAAAAACAAATAAACGGAGCCATACATAGTGTTTGGTAACATTTCGCTTATGAACACAGAGCCTTCGTCGGACCAAGGCTGTCGGTACGAACAGTGTTCAGGTTTAAATGGCATTTTCTTGATCAATCCTGAGTTCTCTAAGATAGACAGGCGAGATCAAGACAATTGATCACACCCACCCTTAAATGCTGTGTTAATCCCTAAATTGTTTATTCAGTGCAGCTGCGAACAGCGTCCGCTGACGCAGTGCTTACGTAATCCATGTGCACATTAGGTGTTATGCACGTTAATCCTTATTTTCATGATTATGGACTCCCGATCGGTCTCAAATATTTTCAAATACCTTGCGGAGCCATACATACTTCGCGACTGCGAAAAACAGACGAGCAACGTTCAGTCGAGAAGACAATCCCGATTAATTCGGGTCAAGATGAAGGAATAGGAGCATGATAAATATCGAGAGAAATATAAAAAGCACCTATGATTTCACACAGCCGAGTGGAGTCGGGACAAAAAGCAACCTTTACCATTTAGACTGAATATGAATGAAAGCACAAGCACGAGCAAAGTGCCTACAGTCAATATATAGACTATACGCGGGCCAAAATACTGTCAGATTGCCCAGGTCTGGATAGATGGGTGAAATAAAAATAGAAACGACAGTGAGACTGTAGCGTGTTTCCGCACACAGCTCACTACCGGTGGCAAATCAATTTAACGCAGCACAGAATTCATAGCCGGGGGTGGCAGTGGGGATAAGCTCCCACTGTTTATAAAATGCTCCCATATGGCGCGCGTCTCACATAGCCTCTGACAACCGAGTCCAGCTTCTAGCCTGCACGAGTGGCTCCCCGAGCCTGGCGGAACTGCTTGTGCCAACAGGAGAAGGGGGTGAAAGCGAGTGGCTGGCGCCTGAAAACCAGTTTGCTTCGGGCAGATGGAGCTCGTTAGCCTGGGAGGGCATTTCATCTAGGCGAAGGAAAACCCTGATTTTAAACCTCCGCTGCCTTGCGGGATACCCGATCGCGGGAAAGGCTTCGGGAGAAAACCCTGAGGAGAAATCTGGAGCAGACTCGTAGACGGTTAGATGGTGCACAGACCACCAGTTTCTGGCAACTCCCGGCTGCCTTGCAGGTCGCACTTGGTTGTGCAAAGGCTAGAGAAGCTGACTCGAACAAACGCCGAGTGGTGCTGGGGACGCCGCTTTGTACCAAAATTCTCAAGAATCTTCATTGAGGCCGACTCATCCTCCAGGAGGAGATGGTCGCACAAAAGTAAACGTAAGAAGTACTAAACGATTTCACATCCGTGCATCATTTAGGCTAGTGATGGAACAGTGAGCAACAAGCTCCAAAGTATAGCAAACATACAATTATACTGTGCAGGCTGCGAGATAGCGTCCACGTGCGTATGACGAAGAGCATTGTAATACGTAACGACGCCGAAGCAAGCTGAGAAGCTATCGACTGGACAAGAATCAAGAACGATCCTTAAAACAAAATCAAGACGACACACTGCACCCCGAGAAAGTGCACCAGGTTAGACTACATTCACAGCACTGAAAATTGGATGAACTGAACGAAAGAACGACGCGGCATGAGCACCACAAAGCGGTCGGGCTTATTGTGGGCAAATGAACACTTTCAAAAATAAAATAAAAACAAGATTATGGGATCATGACGTCGCATGCAATTTAGGAAGCGTTGAGGTAGAAAGCGACCAAAAATTCAAGCTTGATTTATAACACTTTGTCTGCTCGATTAACAAATTGTGATAGTACCAGAGAAGATCGTACAACATAGCTTGGTGGGCCATGGAGTTAGACAAACCATTTCATGTTTATACTATTGCCTCTGGACGCGAAAGCACAAACTCAGAGTTACAAAAGGTCATATTCAGGTTAAGTGAATAAACCTCAGTGCGAACTCAACGTTTCTTCTATTAGCGTTCAAACAGGTGTAGTACGCGTCGCTAGGAGGGTAAAGCACGCAAAAAACCAAAGAGACATAATTCCTTTTCTATACAGCACGTAAAAATCCATAAACGGTAATAAAAAAAATCGTCTTCAATTGAGCTAATCAGAAAAAAACCGAAAATCGAAAATAGCAAACACGGCAAAGAGAAGATACAAAAAACAGCAAACAAGCCACGGAGCCTTACTTGATCTTGACCTTTGGAATCATCCTTTGAGCCGAATCGATGGCTCAACTCCTGCACGAATTCCTTTGTGGCTGCAAGTGACTGGCCCTCGGCGTTGCCATCATTAGCGGGATTTTCGAAATAGGCTTTCGGTCGATTTGCCGACCCCGCGTCCGATTTGGACTGAGTTGAGCGGTCAGCAGGTCGGCTGGATTTGGATGGAACATAATTGGTCCCAACACCCTCGAATATATCTGGTTCTGAGGTAAAATAGTGCGAAAGAGAGTTGAAGAAAATCAGAAATTCCCCACAAGGGTAAATAAATATTGTCAGTGTGGGTGTCTAGTAATTCTTTTTACGTTTGAGCGTAACAAGCAAGTGCAGTAGATGTGATGCTGAAATAATAACTGGACATGGTGCAATAATATATTTCTATGACCATTTGAACTATATTGACGGCGACCCTAAGAAACTGATGGTATGGTATGATCTGAAAGCACAAGCTTAATCCAAACAAAGTGCTCCACAGTCAGAGACTGCACGTGGGCGATATTACTGTCAGGTTTCCCAGGCCTAGACAGATAGGAGAAATCTAGAATAAAGAATAAAGAGGGTATGGTATGGTATGAAAGCACAAGCCTGATCCAGGCAAAGTGCCGCACAGTCAGAGATTGCACGTGGGCTGAGATACTGATAAAGATGGCAGTGAGACTCTAACCTGTTTCAGCATGCAGCTCACTACCTCTTGCCAATCAATTTAGCACGGCGTTAGCCGCACAGCACAGAAGTACTGCACGATTGCGCATCCGTGCAAAGCCAGTTATACCATTAAATTCAATAGATAGAGACCAACCGGGCTCAATCTCAATCCACCGCCTTGAGTGTCACACAAATGAGCTAACGCCACCATGTATGGTTTCCTAATTTGAGCTAATACTTGAGTCTGGGAAACGGGGTAGTATCGTAGCCACACACGATAAAATAACAAATCATTACGCTCTAATGTACTCAGCTATCTCCTCGCACTGCATCAAGAAGGTTGCAATCAGCGTTTTCGATTTTTTTGACAACCACTGTGTTGCTATTATGATATAACAAGGCTTATCCAAGTAGTGCCGCACAGTCATGCTGCGCGTGAGCGTGTCAGGTTGCCCAGGCCTAGACAAAAGGGGGAATGACGTTGAGATTCCAGTGTCTTCGCATGCAGCACAGTACAAATGGCGAACCCATTTAACAGGCAGTAAGAACTATTGCACATCTGCACATCGGTTCGCCATTTTTTATATAGAACGGCGATATACTCGATTCGAGCATACAAACACTTTACCGATAGGTTCCAATAGGTTTAAATATCTACAGCGAACTCGAGAGCTTCATATGTTACAAGGTGCCTTCGAACAGTCATATTTGAACATGCGAACTTCAAATGTTTCTCGCCCAAATCCGGGCATAGAAATGAATTAGTGTTATTTGTTTTTCAAAAAGAAGGCATGATCGTGACGCAGCGGTTCAAGATTAGAAAAAGCGTCAAGCAATTTGAGATACGATGAGCAGATTATCAAACAAGTATAAGAAAACAGGGATGCAAAATATGGGAATGCAAACAACTGACAACTTATTTCAGTTTGACTAAATGCATCAAAAACTTAGGCAGTGAATTTGATATAACTGTCACACAGCTAATAGTAGCTTATACTCATGTAATCCATGTTTGAGCTGAAGCAAAATAGTTGTAGGCATGTAACGTGAGAAGAGTGAACACAAGAGAATTCACTAAGCAAACTATTGATAAATAAAAAGTAATCAGAGCACCCGAAATAATTAGAACGTACAGTAGTTTCAATCTAAGTGAGATTATTTAGACATTTAGATTAGCTATTATGACTATGCTTGGGAAGCAAAGAGACCGCCCGACTCTATGTTCACTCTATTCATACAAGGTAACACTAGGCGGTAAATACAATTAAAATGTATAGTAGAGTGGAAAGAAACGGTGAGAATAATGAAAAAATCACCTGGGACACGGTTAGCACGGTGCCGACCAACGTCAGCGGTTTCGTTTACTTTATCACCGTAGCGTCCTTTCACTTTGGCTTTTTTAGCTTGTCTTTTTCCGGCACGAAGATATGAGAGAATTTGGGTTAGTTTATTGATAACAATTTCATTGGTAGTTATCGCAGCTGTGTCTCGGCCATCGATTTGAATACAATCCGCTTTGCTTCTGATCACGGTGGCTGGAACTTCGAAATCCACGGAATCATCCTCCAATTCGATACGGTATGCCATACGACCAGGTTGAAAGTATTCATTGCGTGTAACCCCGCGATCATTGAACAAAACATCATAAATGCTGGCGCCCAATCGTGTACGAAACTGCAAACCATCTTCCGCGGCAGTAGATTGGTCTTTGGATACTTCTGGTTTGGACAATTCATAGTCTAATGCTTGTTCCGCCTCCATTTCTTTGTTCTGGATTTCCAGTCTTACTTTTTGTAAAAGAACATAATCGAGACCTTTGACCAAGTGAGTATGTTCCATATCACCACCGAGATATTTGGATTCTTGTATGAGCATCCGGCGACGCTCGGCGAGAGACTCACCAGCGACCGTCGATGGAGCCACGGCTCGATAGTCTGCTGTATGCTGGAGAGCATCTTCGTCGTTCTCATATTCCTTATCCTCCGCAGTGTCACTAACAGGTGCAATCAGTTTGCCTTCGCGACGTTCCTTCGCTCGATCACGATAACGCTGCTGAGATTCAAGCTCAGCGTCCCTTGCAGCATCACGTTTGTGGTGTTTATTGTGAAATCGTTTATGCTTCGTGCGACCACTAGCGCCCGAGGTAGAATCACGTACTTTGCGATCAGGCTTATCCGGAGGTTTCAGAGACTCTGAAGTAGCCGTATGCTTCACTTCCTCTGAAGCTGCTGGTGCACCAGATGGGCGTGGAGTCATTAGCAACTTTCGAAAGTCACTATTTGAAAGTTTCTGATTTTTCATTTCCTCCGGGCTAATGAAAGAATCTGGCGCCATTGGATTAGAAGTATAGCCCACATAGTCCGTCATGATTATATGGCTGAAATTTTAAACAAATATTTGCTTCAAATAAAATTCTAAAAAGAACGACGTTCCGAATCCGAACAGACAGCTGCCATCACATCCCATCTGATCAGATATTTTAAAAACCTTCTGAGAAGAAAAGAAAACAACAAACAAAAAACAAAGTGCTGAGGATGTGAGCACCAGAATACAAACAGAAATACAGATATTCAAATGTTTAACGTATAAAATGGCTATAATTAACAAAAAAAGCATATGTACGTCTCGGTGGATTCCTCATTTAGACATGTGCTTGAATCGATGCAAGTAATAATTTATGACGGGCGCATGAAAACGAAATCGAGAAAATGCGAATACATTGGTTGGAAGGTGGATAGAATGAGAGAATGAATTTACGTGATAGTTGCGTTACTTTTTACTTTTTTTACTTTGTGCGACTATCTCCTCCTGGAGGATGAGTCGGCTTCAAAGAAGATTCTTGGGAATTTGGGTACAAAGCGGCGTCCCCAGCACCACTCGGCGTTTGTTCGAGTCAGCTTCTCTAGCCTTTGCACAACCAAGTGCGACCTGCAAGGCAGCAGGGAGTTGCCAGAAAGAGGTGGTCTACCAGACTCTGTTCCAGGTTTTTCCTCAGGGTTTTCTCCCGAAGCCTTTCCCGCGATCGGGTATCCCACAAGGCAGCAGAGGTTTAAAATCAGGGTTTTCCTTCCCTTAGATGAAATGCCCTCCCAGGCTAACGAGCTACATCTGCCCGAAGCAAACTGGTTTTCAGGCGCCAGTCACTCGCCCTCGCCCCTTCTCCTGTTGGTAGAAGCAGTTCCGCCGGCTCGGGGAGCCACTCGTGCAGGCCAGAAGATGGACTTGGTTGTCAGAGGGCTATTCGAGACGCGTGCATATGAGAGCAATTTTTATAAACAGTGGGAGCTTATCCCCACTGCCCACCCCCGGCTATGATAACCTTTGAGAACCTGATAGTTGCGTTATACATTATCAGGCGTTTTAGGCCAATTCTGACTTTTGGACAGCGATATCATAGGCGATCTATCAGACAATCTTCAGCATTCATCTGCTCACCGAAGTTTATTTATTATAATCGCTGTAAGAAACTGTTATCTACACCTTAAACCATTTCAGCCCACAGAATGTATCAGGCTCGTAATTTCGCACAATGCATACATACATAACACAGTTGCTCTCGTGAATAATCCCTAATTTCAGTTTAATAGTTTGACAATAAAAAACACATCTGGATGCGATAGGATAGAATCGTTACCATTGATGACAGGGTGAGTATTATTGCATACATACAGAATTATACATGGACATGGACATGTCTGGATTTATCGTATCATCATCATCATCATCATCATCATCATCAGGAAACCCATTACAAGGGTATCAAGCACAGGATGCTCAACTACCATTCGACTATGAAAAAATAAAATACCAAAAAGGGAAGGATGATACCTGATAGCTACAGAATTTATAGAAGAATAAGCACAAACAAACTGGGATGAGGTGCCTACACCTAGAATGGAACAGGGATTCAAGCAAGTTTCTTGAACGAGTGCATGACGTTCCACGATGCAGTCACAATTTTTCTGTACTGTATCATTTCTAGTCTCCCTACCATTTCTATTCTATTTTCTTTCTCATATCTGTCTGGGCCTGGGCAACCTGACAGTATCTTAGCCCATGTGTAGTCTATGACTGCACGGCACTTTTCCTAGATCAGGCTTGTGCTTTCATTCATTCATTCACTGTACAGAAAAAGTTCAACAATGAATGAAACATAGACCCAGTTATACAGAAATCAGGTCATTTCGCATCTCGGTAGAAACAGTAGGGAAACCATAGGAATTAATGACCAAATAAAGCATGTTACAGAACTCGTTCACCAAAACATCGCTTGGATGTGTCAGAAATTAAAACCAGTGTTTCTGAGCTTTCCTTGCGTCAGAGTAGGATAGACGAAGAGAACGTGCACGGATGTGCAATTGCGCAGTGTTTCTGTGGTGCAAAGGTATCTCCGTGCCTAACCGATTTTTGATGGTGATGAGATGCAACGGAGGACAAGCTAGATTTTAAACGCATTTATCTAATAAATAGACGTCTAAACCTGAAAAAAGTATCTGAGTGCACAGATGTGCAATCGTACAGTACTTCCGTGCTGTGCTAAATTGATAGGCCACCGGTAGTGAGCTGCATGCGGAAGCACAATGAAGTCTCACTACCATCTCTATTTTTTCTCATATCTGTCTAGGTCTGGGCAACCTGACAGTATCTTAGCCCACGTAGTATTGTATGAAAGCCAACAAGCCTGATCACAGGCAAAGTGCCTTACAGTCATAGACGCGCACACCACGAGCAGTATAGTATCTGACTGTGTGGCACTTTGCCTGGATCGCTTCTGTCGATTTCATACATACATACAACTTGCTGGAGGGAGAGTGTTATATCCAGACTAAACGAGTTCGCCTTGATCGGACAGAATGCTCTGGTTCCAAATGATACAAAAGCTTGGCCAAGTAGATATGCCGATGAGGAGTATTATGATTTTATTTTTTACCACACAAGTCTTTACAGACGATGTGCCAACAGTATAAATGAAGAGGGTACATGATTGAAAGAAAAATGTAGGTTCAAGGTTCTTGTGAAAGCACAAGCCTGATCCAGGCAAGTGCGACAGTCATAGACTGCACACGCGCATGTATCTGACTGTGTGGCACTTTGCCTGGATCACAAGCTTGTGCTTTCATAACATACATACAACTTGCGGGAGAGTTTATCTACAGACCTCAACAGAGTTCATGCTTGAATCGACAGCATGCTTGGTCAAATGATTACAAAAGCTGGCAAGTAGATATGCCGATGAGAGTATTATTATTTTATTTTTTTAAACAAGTACTTTACAGACGATTTGTGCCAAAAGTTATACCATGAAGAGGGTACATGATGAAAGAAAAATGTAGGTTCCATGGTTCTTGTTGAAGGCGACATACTACCCGGTTGCCAAGGCCGAAGTAGAGGGTTGGCTCAGGGGACCCCACCCGGAGCCTTTGACTCAAAAGTCTACCCGCAAGGCAGCGGTTTTTTTTCCTTCACGAGAGCCGGTGACCATTTTGAGGGTTCTTGCGCCTCTCTTGAAGTGCCTCGGCGATTGTTCGAGTACGCCTCTCTAGCCTTTGCACGACCAGGTGCAACCTGCAAGGCAGCAAGGATTTTCCTCAGGGTTCACTCCCGAAGCCTTTCCCGCAATCGGGTATGCCGCAAGGCAGCGGAGGTTTGGAATAAGGGTTTTCCTTCCCTTAAATGGACTGCCCTTCCAGGCTGACGAGCTCCATCTACCCGGAGCAAACTGGTTTTGAGGCGTCAGTCATCCTTCGCCCCTTCTCCTGTCAGTAGAAGCAGTTCCGCCACGTGCAGGCCAGGAGCTGGGCTTTGGTTGTCAGAGGCTGTTTGAGACGCACGCCATATGGGAGCATTTAATAGACAGTGGGAGCTCATCCCCACTGCCGCCCCCGGCTGTGACAACCTACATATAACTGATCACATGTTTTATGGTCCGATTAATAGCCTTTAGTTCCTTGTTCAATATCCTATTACCGCTGTGCGGCTAACACTGTGCTAAATGGATTGGCCACGGGTAGTGAGCTGCATGCGAAACACGCTGGAGTCCTCTCTACCATCTTTATTACTCATTTCATCATATCTGTCTATGCCTGGGCAACCTGACAGTAAGTATCGCCCACGTCCAGTCTCTGACTGTGCTGGCACTTTGCCTGAATCAGACTTGTGCTTTCATGCATACAACTGCCATAAGCCTGGCGTTTTTGCCTCACAATCTTTTAAGTTTTAGTAGACGAGGGATTCTCAATGTCTTTTGCAGATTTTGCAACATATTCGTAACGGAAATTTTGATACCCTGTGATAACATGCATTCCGCGCGATACTCACTGTCCAGAGAAGTTGGTGAATAAATCATTACTACTTGCATAGCTTTGATCTCAACGCCTGCCGTGACTTTACTGTCTCTGAACCACAAAATGTCTTATGAATACCTATCCATAATTTTATAACACCGTGATTGAGTGCCAGCTCCCTGGGTTTTCGTTTTCAACAAAACCCAGTTATTCGGGTATCATACGTAATCTACTTCAATTGTATCACGTGAAACGCTCACATTTGCGGATTGGGCGTTTTATGACGCGCCGATCAATAAACACACAAGTTACGATATTCAGCAACATTTTCATATGAACCACTTGTACATGAAGACTAATCGCGTTTTGTGCTCTGATTGTGAATTAATTTCAATCAACACCTTTAGCTGAACTTAATTTGTTAAAAAAATGTTCTGTGATAAGCGTAAAGTATTGTTTTGAAATGATTAATAGATGAATGGATGGGATTGATGGATGGAGGATTGCGATGGATAGATAGAGATAGATAGTATAGATCGATCGATAGATAGATAGATAGATAGGCTAGATAGATAGATAGATACAAGCTAGAACATAGATAGATAGATAGATAGATAGTAGAGAGATAGATAGAAGATAGATACGATAGATTAGCTAGATAGTTTAGTAGGTAGATAATATTAGATAGATAGATAGATAGATAGATAGATGATAGAATGCACGGAGTGCAATCGTAAATGCATTCCGTGCGAACGGTAACATCGTGCTAAATTGATTGGTCCAACGGTAGTGAAGCTGCATGCTGAAATACGTGGAGTCATCGCTACCATTTCTTATTCTCCTCATTATTTGTCTAGCCTGGGCCAACTGACAGATCTGTTAGCCCACGTGCAGTCGCTGAATGTGCGGAATTAGCCCTGGATCACGGGCTTGTGCTTCATACCATAGATAGATAGATAGATAGATAGATAGATAGATAGATAGATAGATAGATAGATAGATAGATGGATAGATAGATAGTTGGGTAGGTAGGTAGTAAAATAGATAGACTGATTGATTCATACGTAGATACTGGTATACATAAATAGGCTTGTAGGTAAGCGATTATGCAGATGGACAATCAGAATAATCCAACAATCCCAAAAGATACCTACGTCAAAATCGCGATTCGGCATGTGAGCAGCTACTGTCGGTTAACCCGCACAGATTGACTGCAGGCGGCGTGAAGGTTATGCTCGCTCAGTAAGATTAAAATTCATTCTGTTTAAAATTGTGTTATGAATTTGAAGTGGAAATTGAAACATTACTAACGGGTTCACTGAGCTGAATTCGTACGTTTTTTGTCCTTTCGTGAATAGGTTGCTGTCTCGATACAGTTGGTCAATGATTCCTTTAGAGCTACTTCCTCTTCCAAGCTCATCAAACAAAGATTAGGAAATGCAATAAAAAGGCTAAGGATGAACAGAAATAATAACAATCTCGGGTGGTATTAGACGCGAACAAAGGCCAAATAGTAAGAAAACATTCGTTTACTCAATGAATCTAATCTTACTGTATCCACCTGATGATGGCAAACAGCCAGAAACCGGTAGTGTTATGTAAGTGCGGGGATGTGAGCACCACACTACATTGTTCATTTACTCGATTAGAGTTTTGCCCACAGAACAGTCAATCGGAAAAAATACCACCGTCCCAAACAATGGGGTCAGGAACAAGGCGACAGACGTTAAACAGAAAATAATAATAGTGGAAGCAAAACAGCTAAATGTTTTCTTCTCGTAATACGGGAAAACAGCTCGAGCGAAGAAAACACGTATTCCAAAAACCAGTAACCCGCTCAAAAGAAACGCACGACTGCTTAATTCGTGTACCTGCAGGATTCATAGATATATATTTCTCCGTTAATTTGCAGAGATTCTCGAGGGTTACAAGCCAGCTAATCCCCTTCACGACACAACGCCAGCTGTGTGCTTAAAGGATCGTTTTCTACTATCGTCCACGGTACGCTCCACATCGAAATACTTCTCTTCAGCGGAAGATGATGTGGCTTGTGCGCTAGGAGTTGCGCTCGACTCTAACATGTCCGTACAGTCCACAAGAAGTCCCGTCTTCAACCGGAACCCTTTCCGGATCGATTCACCACAGCGATCGCCTTCCCCTGTGCAAGATAAATCTTCTCCCCCGTTTTGGAGGGAGGATGATGATGGTGCAATTGAACAGCTGGACAAGTGAGTCGCGCTTTTTACATTCACATGACACGAAAGGCAACAAGGGAATCATAGTATTAATGTGGCTAGCTATATTGAAACAGCGGGATATTTTTAGATGGCACACACTGTCTGTGAGTTTGATGTTTGAGATGGTTTGTATTCGAGCTAGGTAAGTTGCGGCGATTATCTTCGAATTGATATATTGCTGCCTAATCTCAAAAGCAACTCGTGGATTGCATGCCCCTAATTGGTTGAGTGTGAGTACTATCATCATCATCAACATCATAAAGCACAAGTCTGTAGCCAGGAAAGCAGGAAAACCAGATAAGCAAGCGCGTGAAAACGGGAAAGCAGGGAAGCAAAATATGCAAAAGCGAATGCGCAAAAAGCAGCTTGTTTTAGTACTTTCCTGCATGCGATTTTTTGTTTTTTGTTTTTTTTATGTAAAATAATACCGAATAAAAAAAATTATGACACACATAATAAAATACACTGGCGCCACTGACTTCGGTTTGTAGCCATATCGCGTAAGGTTTCCAGCCAACTATTAGGTGGAGCTTTTGGACCCCACCCAGGCAAACGAATGGGCCCAAGTGAGCCTCGCGCTACGGTGATTTTCTTCATCCCAACGCACCACGTCATGGACTGGCCACCCGATCTTTTCTCCCAGCTTCTGTCAGGCTCTGCGAATAAGGCGCGGTACGGTAAACGGTGAGTAGGCATTCTTAATACATGTCCC
>JACCGJ010000118.1:12939-29373 GCA_013407085.1 Atriophallophorus winterbourni
GGCTTCAATGAAGGTTATTGGGGATTTGGGTACAAAGCGGCGTCCCCAGCACCACTCGGCGTTTGTTCGAGTCAGCTTCTCTAGCCTTTGCACAACCAAGTGCTACCTGCAAGGCAGCAGGGAGTTGCCAGAAAGAGGTGGTCTATCAGACTGTGTTCCAGGGTTTTCTCCCGAAGCCTTTCCCGCGATCGGGTATCCCGCAAGGCATCGGAGGTTTAAAATCAGGCTTTTCGTTCCCTTAGATGAAATGCCATCCCGGGCTAACGAGCTCCATCTGCCCGAAACAAACTGGTTTTCAGGCTCCAGTCACTCGCCTTCGCCCCTTCTCCTGTTGGTAGAAGCAGTTCCGCCGGGCTCGGGGAGCCACTCGTGCAGGCCAGTAGCTGGACTTGGTTGTCAGAGGCTATGACAACCTTTGGAACCATACGGAAACACGCTGGAGTCTTACCACCATTTCTGTTTCTATTTTACTTTCTCACGTGTGTCTCGGCCTGACACTATCTTAGCCTGCGTGCAATTTATTACTGTGTGGCACTTTGTCTGGATCAGGGTTGTGGTTTTATATATATATTAGGTTAGTGGTGGTGCTTTGTTTTTCTCACACTTCATCAATCTCGCATGGTATTATGCCGATCAATAATCTCTACCAATGTTTTCTTTCATCAATTTACACACGTCTCTCTCTTTGGCACTCTCGGCACCCGATTATGTCGATAAATCGTTACTTTCTCTGTGTGTGTCTTGAATCCGCCGTTGCGTTTGATAGACAATCTCATCAAACTTGTCGAACGCTTGATCTCGTTTCCGCTCAAATGTTGATGATATTTTGCGAGGTTTTGAGGTAAAATCGTTGTTCTTGCGATTATCGACCACATTAAAGAATGAGGTTTGACTTATGAAACATGGTCACCGTTTCTGTGTCGTGCTTCTCAGCGTCAGGTGGAGCAATTATCACTTCGGGAAGTTGTGATTAGTTGAAGGTTCTGAACACAAAATGGGAGTGACAGTTTTCGTATATGGCGTTCATTCACCAAAGCCATGCCTTTTTACCCATGCATGTTCAATATTGTCAAAGTTAAACTTGTATGCCACTGTTACATAGGGTTTGTACAACGAACCACGATGTTCAAACACAGAATCACAAAGTAATTCTTGGTCGAGCACTCAAGGCGCTTATGGATGACCAAAGTAATGTGTTGCTCACATCCCCGCACTTACACACCACTACCGCTTTCTGGCTGTTTGCCATCATCAGGTGGAGGCTCACTGAACCTGATCTTACTGTCTCCACCTGATGACGGCAAACAACCAGCGACTGGTAGTGGTTTGTAAGGGATGGGGATGTGGGCACCACAATACATTGTTCAATATTGTCGTTCTCCTGCTGTGCGCCGAGCTTGCATTGTTTGTTTAGGGCGTTTTGTTGCCAAGCTAGATGACATCCCATGAACCTCTATTGAAAAGAAGTTAACCTCATGTTGGCATCTAGTTTGATGACGAATTTTCTTGAACAAACAATGCCAGCTTGGCAAACATCCGTAATCCGAACTGCACTCATCATTCTCAAGTAATTGAACCGCTTTGGCTGTGCTAATCTTCCCTAGCAGCTGCTTCGAAGTTAAGTTCTGACTACCGTTTCTCAAACTTTTTCAAATCACGCGGTATTTTTTAGCCACGGGTGAGACCGTTCCTGGGGATTGGTTTTTGAAAAGCCTGGCTCGCATTGGTTAGGCTACTAGTATTCATCAGGTATGGAAAATTCGATCGGGATCTGTGTGCAGTGAAACATAAGAGATGTGATAATAAAAACCCTAAGTTTTGACGCCAAAGTTAGACACACTTAGAACAATCAACCCGTTTAATCGCATAGTATTATTGTAGTGTGAAAGCACAAGCCTGATCCAGGCAAAGTGCCGCACGTCAGGTTGCCCAGGACTAGACAGATATGAGGAAAGAAATAGAGATGGTATTGACAGTGCAGAGTGTTTCAGCATGTAGCTCACTACCGGTGGCCAATCAATTTAGCACGATGTTAGCCGCACAGCACACAAGTCATGTATGCACTGAAACGCATAGAATTAAACCATCTTACTAGGTATATAACTAAACAACAATTTCATGCATTGTCTGTCGCTGGACCGTGCGTCATTATGTCAAAATCACGGGTAGTTCATCGCCGGCATTAGCTGTTTTTCACTCCCAAATTGTTGCGCATTTCCGTCGTTTCCGATGCCAGAGTTGTTATTTTTCCGAAAATATTGAATTACTCATCACATCACACGATCACAACTCATTCTACTTCGCACCCTACCGCGTACTCCCTCAACAGACGGCAGCCCTCAAATGCATCGCTGACAGCCGTTTGAAATTTGTGCGCCCTGCTGCTGCACCATCATCACCGCAGACAGATTGTAATCTTGTTTACCTAGAAACGCGCACTTGCCGATGTGGTTGCCCTCCAGGGTACATGGCAATCGATTTCACCGGTAGCGTACTGTCGGTGTTTTAGATTTGATGCGGGTTCGTTTGATTAATTTCGCGAGCTAAGGATTTCGAACTAGGCGCGTTTGTTCCAGCACCTTATATGCAGTGCCCTAATCGATATTGTTGGGGCACCGTGTTGTTTGCCGTTAAATGTTTGGCGAAACGGTGGTAATCAATACACCATGATCATGCGCTCATGATGTAGGCGGACCGAAGGAGTCCGACAACAACAACATCATTTCTCGCTCACTGACGATTGACGCTTTTTCACTGTAGTCATCATCATCATCGTGAAGCACAAGCCTGGAGCCAGACAAAGTGCCAAGCAATATGAAGCAGGAAAAGCAGATAAGCAAGCGCGTGGAAAATGGAAAGCAGGCAAGCGGAATACGCAAAAACAAATGCGCAAAAAGAAGCTTGTTTTTGTAGTTTTACTGCATGCGATTTTTTGGTATTTTTGTTTTGTTTTTTGTTTTTATATAAAATAATACTTGATAAAAAATTATGACACACATAATAAAATACACTGGCGCCACTGACTTCGGTTTGTAGCCATATCGCGTAAGGTTTCCAGCCAACTATTAGGTGGAGCTTTTGGACCCTACCCAGGCAAACGAATACGCCCAACTGAGCCTAGCGCTACGGTGAGTTTCTTCATCCCAACGCGCCACTTCATGGACTGGCCACCCGATCTTTTCTCCCAGCTTCTGTCAGGCTCTACGAATAAGGCGCGGTACGGTAAACGGTGAGTAGGCATTCTTAAAACATGTCCCAACCATCGCAAGCGAGCAAGCATCAGCATTTCTCTCAGTCCGTGGCCACCTGGTCCTAACACCCGCTTGCAGACATCTATATTTGTAACACGATGCTGCCATCGAATGCGAGCAATCCTACTCAGGCAACGGGTATCAAAAACTGTAGTAAGGCTAACTGAACGTGAAATTACTGTGCTCACCTACCGGAGATTAGTTCTGGTGTGTATGTACTCTGGTGAGCATCTAAAGCGGGTTATTTGATTTGTTGATTTAGGTTCACTGTGGCGATCTGCCATTTGAAGGCTTTCCGGGTGTTGTTTCTTTCTGTTCTGCGAATAGCATCTTCCACACTGCTTTTCTGACCTGTCATTACCCTATCGCTTTATGAACCCGTTTGCTTATTTTCACCATGATTTGCTGCGCACACCATTTGTCGTAATCTCGATCGCGTGGGACGTTCGGACAGTTGAACTTAGCTTTGATTTTGACTCGTGTACGATATTGTTTTGAAATCGACCCGGATTTTAACCCGGTTAACCCCAACAATTAAGGTATCTTTTTACTATATTTGATTGGCTCAATACAGCACCACGTTTGTAGACAAATTCTCGTTGGGTTCTGATAGGCCTTGGGATTTTGCGCGTCACTCAACTTGGGACGTTTCCTTGATTGTCAATTACATTCAACACTTGTTTCTCAGTATGTTGAAATCGGAAATTTAATCTTTGGGTTGGTAGCACTTGCACTACAAAAGCTCTTGGCATTGACCCCGCGAGTTGGGAAGAACTTGCTCTTGACCGCTCACTTTGGAGTATTATGATGAAAGCACAAGCCTGATCAAGGCAAAAGTGCCGCACAGTCAGAGCTGCACAGTGGGATGAGATACTGTCAGGTTGCCCAGGCATAGACACTTTGGAGGCATTGTGTTAAGCGTCGTCTGCAAGCTGGGAAACGGCAGATGCTCAAACGAAGTTTGGAGGATATGTTGTTTATATTTGTGACTACTCATCCGTGCCAAGCCCATCGAACTATTCACAAAGTTGATCACGACGGTCCATAATGGAAGCACTGGACTCAGTTTTCGCACTTATTTGAGATCATCAGCAGTGCATATCCTCCGCTTCGGGTGGGATTTGAATCCCCGACCATCACCATTGTAGTTCCACGGCTTAACGATCTGGGCTACCGTCCACCGTTTGACCGATCGCAATTAAGCGTTTATGAATGTTTCTCTCTGCTGCTAAACATGGATCTCACAGACAATGCGTAATTGCTGGTGAATATTGCCAATCTTTGTAAACGCTACTGGATATATTGTGCCTCCAGCATCGGACAGTTCAGTCAGTTAACACGCTGTGGAGTTCTGTTCCATACGAAGACATCCGTGTAACAATCTGGAAGCACATTTTTCCTTTTGCGGTCGACTTATAAATATGATCCTCAATGATAATTCCCACCCGCTGCATAGCGATCACTCACTCACTCAGTCCTCTCCGTGCCGGGTGGCACATGAGGCGAAGACAACCCCACGCCAGTGGTTCCAGTCTGCCGCTGCTTCCGTTGCTGTCTGCACCGTGAATCCTTGTGCATGTAGTTCGCGTTCCAACGTTCTGCGCCAAGTTTCCTTGGGTCGTCCCCTTTTTTGTTTACCTTGTGGAAGCCAGTGAATAGCTGTCTTCGTATGCGAACTGGGATCCATCCTGCAGATATGACCGAACGATCTCCACCGTCGTCTTTTGATTACGGTAGATACCACCTACAGACCAGTTTTTCTCAGGAGCTCTTCATTTGAAATGGTGTGTGGCCAAAAATTCCGTAGAATCCTTCTCAAGCACTTAGTTTGAAGCACGTTCATTCTGCGCTCAATGGCAGCGGTCGTCTTCCAGCATTCCGATGCATACAACAACACACTTAGAACGTTGCTCTTGAAGAGTCTGATCTTCGTGTTAATGCTGAGAGCGGAGGATTTCCAAATGGAATTCAGCATGCAGAATGCTTGGTTCGCCTTCCCGATCCTTCTCCTCACCTCATCTTCACAGTCACCGTTTACAATCAGTTTGCTCCCAAGGTAGACTGTATCTGTAACCTCACTGAGCGGTTGACCGTCCACGAACACTGGTGGTTGCTCCGGAACATTCTTCCGCATTACCTCCGATTTGCCAGCGTTAATTTCTAAACCCACCGTCTTGCCGATAGTCGATCGCTCTTGTTCTGGATGTCACTGATCTTGCATGCCAAGAGGGCAACATCATCCGCATAGTCCAGGTCTTCTAGCGGTCCCGCTGGGGTCCCTGGAATGCCTGATGCCCTGCCATCGGTCACCTGTCTGATAATCAAGTTTATTGTTAGGGAGAAGCGTATCGGTGAGAGGATACATCCTTGTCTCACTCCCGTACGAACCTTAAACTTCTCAGTGAGCATTCCATTGTGAGAAACTTGGCCTTCAAACTTCTCAGAGCGATCAAGCTTCCTCAAAAACACGATCCAAGTAGGGTGCATACTGATTTCCAAAAGGTCTTGAAGGTCATTTATCCCATTTGCTTCCGGGTCGCTTTATCAAAAGTAACTGCTTATTCAATACTTACCGTCAAATTTTTCTCGGCGAATATTTGTATAAAATTCGTTGTTTTTTTAACATTTGTCTGAGTCTGAACTCAGCGACCTTTTCTAATAAAGCTCTGTCCTTTTTCCTATTAGACACTTTGTTTTAAGTTGGATAGCGAATATCGTTCATTAACACTCATACCACTAGCTTAAACCGCTGTGCATAGCAAATCTCATCCATTTCTAAATGTGAGGTCATTTACAAGCGTGTTTCAAAGCTTCTAGGTATGCTTCGACGGATCTTCAGAACCTTTACTCCTGGAACGTTGCCAAGCATCATGAAGACCTACTTAATTCCCACAATGGAACATGCATCGCAAGCATGGACTCCGTGGATGAAAAAAGATATATTCTTGCTTGACAGGATATATCATCGTGCAACTAAACTCGTGCGTGGTTTTCGAGACCTTACATACGAGGAAAGGGTGAAAAAGCTAAAGCTCCCCACTCCCCTTCAACGTAGACTTCGAAGTGACGTTATCAT
The DNA here is from genome assembly GCA_013407085.1 of Atriophallophorus winterbourni. NCBI lineage: Eukaryota > Metazoa > Platyhelminthes > Trematoda > Plagiorchiida > Microphallidae > Atriophallophorus > Atriophallophorus winterbourni. Next base: position 19,267 of record JACCGJ010000118.1, read on the forward strand.
TACTTACAAAATATTGAATACTCCAGATCATCCACTCAAACATTTGTTTAAATACCGTGAATCAGGAATTACACGTAGCCACTCAGCTGCACTACAAATTCCCCATTCCCGTACTAATTGTCGCCGATATTTCTATTCGGTACGTGTCTGTTTCCTGTGGAATGCCCTTCCCGAAGCAATTATCACCTCTCCGTGTATCAAAACATTCACTCGAAACTTGGACACTTATTTGTTACATAACGACTTGACGATGCCTGTGTATTGACTCAGGGTATGCATATTACTTGACTCCAGTGACATCGTATAATTGTTTTTTATACCTCTTATTGAACGAATATTTACTATGATATGGTAAATTTGAAGCTATGTGCTTTTTTGTGACCATAAATTCTTGAATCTTCTTTTCACCTGCTCGTGTTGTTGTGTCCAGGTTCATGCAACGCTGAGGATTTTCTCCGCGAAGCACAGGTCATGAAGCGTTTACACCATCCAAACTTGATTCAACTGTACGCGGTGTGCACGCAATCGGAACCATTTTATCTGGTCACCGAATACATGTCCAAGGGCTCTCTGCTCTCTTACTTGCAAACCTCGGAGGGACGCAGTTTGAGCATGCAAAGCCTCATCCTGATGGCTTCACGAATCGCTTCCGGGATGGCGTATTTGGAATCCAGGCGGTACATACACCGTGATTTGGCCGCTCGAAATGTGCTTGTCGGGGATCAAAATAGTGTGAAAATTGCTGATTTTGGTTTAGCCAGAATGATACACGTGAGTTCCTGACGTGCACACAACCATACCTGTGATCCCAGGCACTCAGTGTTATATAGTCGTCGTGATCTCGGATAGTCATTCGGTTTATACTCTCCGTGTACAATTGCGTGCCTTACTCCATTTGTTGTTGTTGGCCTCCTTCGGTTGATGTCGACCATGGATGTGCATCACAATCGCATGAATGTTCATGTTCTACAGCTTTTTGAAGGTCTAAGCAGTCCGATTCTAGGGGGAACAATCTCTCTCGCAGCGCTGGCAACGATAGTCAGAACTCTGTTGTAGGTCGTCAGTTGCATGCCGCCGGCGTTCTGCAGGCAAGAGCTGTATCTGCTCCTCCCCAGCATGCAGACGACGCTTTACACAGTGCCTCTAATGTGAGCGGTCAAGGGCAAGTTCTTCCCAACTCGCCTGGTCAATGCCAAGAGCTTTCATATCTCTATTGCAAACGTCTTTGTACCGCAAGTGCGGTCTGCCCAATGGTCGACTTCCTAATTGCAACTCTTACTCCATTTACTTTTAAATAATCCTTGGCCATTTTTTGCGGTACATCTTTCGCGGCATCATCTGAATGCCGTTTCGTGCGAGGCTGGGAGTTGCTCGAGCTTTATTCAGCGTCTTTTTCATGAGCTCGTCTATCCTGCTGTTTGCCACAAACACAGCTCACCTATTGATTGGAAGCACACTATTATCGTGGATTATTAGAGATTACTTTTACTTTTGTGCGACCATCTCCTCCTGGAGGATGAGTCGGTTTCAATGAAGGTTCTTGGGGATTTGGGTACAAAGCGGCGTCCCCAGCACCACTCGGCGTTTGTTCGAGTCAGCTTCTCTAGCCTTTGCACAACCAAGTGCGGCCTGCAAGGCAGCAGGGAGTTGCCAGAAAGAGGTGGTGTGCACCAACTAACCGTCTGCGAGACTCTGTTCCAGATCTGCGTGGTTATATGTAGATGTGTACAACGAAACGTGGAATGTTTTGCGTTGTGAATGTCAAATGAAGACTCTTCCGCTCATTTGTGGCATTGAAAACCCGCTGCTTCCGGTATCCGGTCACTTAATCGTCAGACCTGTAATCCACGACACTTAATCCCCAGACATTTGATCTTCAGACATTTAACCCCCAAGTCACCTCATCCCCAGTCACTTAATCCCCAGTTTGATAACTTCTCATTTTAAGAACGTCAATCTTTCCGTAGTTGAGCATCGCTGAATTGATCGAGATGTCATACCATGCAACGAAAAATAAGCGAACTAGGAATGAAAGCAGATTATTAGGTAGATGCCTCATGATTGTGCAGTTGAATGATGCATTACAGTCACTCTTTTCTTGCCAACATCCCACCATGTGGACATTTTTTAACGGTTTGCGAAACGATTGCCGACGGTAAGCAAGTTGTGGGGTTCATATTAAATAGAAGAAGAAGTTTGCTGAGATATGTGCATTCTTCAGAAGTTATCAAACTGACTGACTGAAGATTAAGTGACTGGGGATGAAGTGACTTGGGGGTTAAATGTCTGGTGGTTAAGTGTGTGACGATTAAGTGTCAGTAAACCGCTGCTCCCATGGTGTTTTAAAGAATAGGTGGCTCTGACTCTTCTGTCGAGATTCTCCCTCTAGGTTGTCCGTCGCACTGATGACATAGCAGAGAAAATCACTCTTCAATGGCGACGTGGCTACTTGATAAGTCGTTTGGTAGCCATCGGACTCTCGAATAGAATTTTTGAAAATCCGCACATCTCGATTTTCTGGAACCCTGGTCTGTGAAACCCTGAGATGACATAGACAGCCGAAATCTCGTATTAGTAACATCCCCAAAGTCAATACTGTCGATCTTTTAAACGATTGGATATCGCGATATCTTGTAATACTCTGAGATGTGTCTCAGAACCTTTCTCAGTCATCTCACTGCTAATCATTATTTATCTACTATGCCTGTCCAGTGCAGTTTTGTGCGAGCACTCTCAAGACATGTCAGTTCAACGGTCGCAAATAGAAGTTCTGTTGACGTCAGTTTAGTTAGTCAACAACATTTTTTCTCTTGAAAGTTTAAACCGGGCTTTCGGTTTCAAACGCCACTACAACTCAGAAATTTCATGGTAGGAATAGTAATCAGCTGATTGGGTGGAGATTACGAGTTCGACACTGCAAACGATTACTGGTTTATCAAATGAAAGCATTTAATCATCAGAGTTCTCCACGTGAAAACTGTGCCGGATTTCAAACGCACGATTTCATCTTGTGAGTTACGATTAGAGCCGATTCTAACCGAGATATAATTAATGTGGTAAGGCCACAGGTAGTGAGATGCATGCTGAAACGCGCTGGAGTCTCACTACCATCTGTATTCTCCATTTCTCATATCTGTCTAGGCCTGGGCAACCTGACAGTAATATCACCCACGTGCAGTCTCTGACTGTGCGGCACTTTGCGTGGATCAGGCTTGTGCTTTCATACCATACCATAATGTGGTATGTTAATAACTATAGACGCTAGCTTTCCTCCCCTCTAAACCTTGCGAGCACAGCCAAATTGAATCCTCAGCCCAACTTGCTGGTATTTTATTTTGCGCTGTTTTACCTATCAACTGCACTGATGATGAAATCACAAATCGCACTACCGAATGGACGCGCTGAAGTTGTTCATACCCCGACAGAGAAGTGAAAATTGATCCCACTCATGGAGCGCTTGTATGCCACTGTTGGATAAGGCTGGTACGACCAACCTGTTCAATTACATGTGACGGAAAATCATGCAAATGAATATCTTGTTTCATGGTTATGGGTTTAACCCCATTAAACATGTGTTTGGACACATGTGATTGAACAGGTTGGTCGTACCAGCCTTATCCAACAGTGGCATACAAGCGCTCCTTGTTTACCATTCCTCCACTGTTTCAAGCGCATGCGGATCCTGATCTTACTGTCCCTACCTGATGAGTGCAAACAGCACGAAACAGGTCATGGGGTGTTTTGTGACGGAAAAGCATGCAAATGAATATTTTGATCCCACTCATGTTATCATGTTTGCAGCTGCTCCTTGCCAGTGCTCCTACACGCCCATGCAGCCTTTTGTTTCGACTCGGCGCGCTCAATTGTCACATGATACAATTTAGAATGGACTGGACTGGAACTTGCTGGCGCCTTTATCGTACAATCATGCTCCCATGCCAGTCTTTCTTATCCTCCAACTTTACACCGAGTTTAACAACTCACGCTTCTTTACAATCTACCTGTCATCACCTCGTCTGTATGCATACGAATGAGCTTACCAGCGGCCCGCATTTATTCATCAAGTGCATGTCCACAATCTATGCGTTTCGCGTGCGCATGCCAGTCTCAAACCAAACGTCGGTCCGGTCGCATTCGTGTCCTCGCCACGGCTGTCACACAAACAAAGCACAACCACCAACGTGTCGTGTCGCTCTGCTTTCCAGCCATTCATCCAGCGCTCTGTGGAATGAATGAATGATAATTGTAGCTTGTTTGCGAGCGTCTTGTTTCAACCAATTTTACGACCCGATGCGACACTCTCTCCGTGACTGTTTGCACCTTGCTGTCCGAAATTGTACTGAATTTCGGTTTTTTGTTTGTTGGTCGCAACATGGTAGATGACTTGGTTGTTGTTGTTGTTGAAGTGCGTGGTAAATGTTTGTAGGTTTTGGTGGATTACACTGGTAGCAAATACGGAATGCTTAATAGTCATAGTGGGACTTAAAAAGTTACGGAATCTATAGACGAGTAAGCACAAAGGGAAAGGCTTCGGGAGAAAACCTTGCGGAAAAATCTGTGGTATTATTCAACCGACTGCTCGTCAGAAACGTAAAGCTATGGCAATTATGTGAGTTGTATTAGCAAAACAGTGAAGGATTACATTAGTAGATCAACTCTGCCTATTGTGAAATTTGGTTCCAAAGGTTGTCATAGCCGGGGGTGGCAGTGGGGATAAGCTCCCACTGTCTATACAATGCTCCCCTGTGGTGGGCCTCTCAAATAGCCTCTGACAACGAAGTCCAGCTTCTGGCCTGCACGAGTTGCTCCCCGAGCCCGGCGGAACTGCTTCTATCAACATGAGAAGAGGCGAGGGCGAGTGACTGGCTCCGGAAATCCAGTTTGCTTCGGGCAGATGGAGCTTGTTAGCCTTGGAGGGCTTTTCATCTAGGGGAAGATAAACCCTGATTTTAAACCTCCGCTGCCTTACGGGTTACCCGATCGCGAGAAAGGCTTTGGGAAAAATCTGGAACAGAGACTGGTAGACGGTTAGTTGGTGCACACCACCTCTTTCTGTCAACTCCCTGCTGCCTTGAAGGTCGCGCTTGGTTGAGCAAAGGCTAGAGAAGTTGACTCGAACAAACTCCGAGTGGTGCTGGGGACGCCGTTTTGTACCCAAATTCCCATGAATCTTCATTGACACCAACTCATTCTCCAGGAGGAGATACTCCCACAAAAGTAAAATGTAAAAACAAACTGGGGTGATGTACATGCGCCTCTAGTGAAACACGCATTCAATCAAGTCATGTGAACAAGCAGGGCGACTTTCATTTACACGCTTGCCTTGCCACTCCACTAGACAACAACGTACCATATTAACCAGACACCCCAAGCAAAAACCGCAACCTTGTAACAAACTATCTCCACTGCGCAGCATTCCATTCCTCGAATCGTTATCGATCGTAAACACGGTACCGTTTTCACGGTGACGCTCCAGTTCGATGTTCAATGCATCATGCTGCTGCTGCTGTGGTTGTTGTTGTTGTCGCTCAAAAGTCGATTCTGATATGCACCGGCTTATTGGAACCATCATTGCTTGCAATTGAGCAACATACCTGCCATGCCATCACGGTATCCAATGCACCAGTCAGTCAGTCAACACCGGCGCTATTCTGTTTGACAGATGGATAGTGCACCGGCATCGTCGTAATACTCGCTTGTCTGTTATCAAGTGGATTCCCGGCTATGTTCACTATTGATCTCAGAGTTTGATCGGCACTCGTGTCGAATCACAAGTTGGATCATGTGCTTGCCAAGAGAATGTGTGTTCTGCCTGGCATGTACTCGGCTTCAAATCAGTTTCGATGCTCTGGCTCGGGGGTATTTGTTTCTACGGTCAATTTTAAGTTTCAACGGAAGCTTGATTCGGTAAATTGCAATCTTTTTGGGCCCCCCCCCGTATTGTTGGACTGGAAATTCACATTTTCGTGATCAAGACATGATTTATAGTTTACTAATGGTACGGTACTCACAAAACGGCAATGCTTTGCTTGGATATTTCTTCGAATGGGAGGAGCAGATACAGCTCTTGGCGGTTGAACGCAGATCACGCCGCCGACGTGCAACTGACGCAATACAACCGAGTTCTGACCATCGTTACCAGCGCTGCGGGAGAGATTGTTCCTCCCGAATCGGACTGTTTAGTCACTCAAAAAGCTGCAAAACTTGAACATTCACGCGTTTGTGATGTACATCCATGGTCGACATCGACCAAAGCAGGCTAACAACAACCAGTGTGTCAGATCGCTGCTGTAAAGTTTTTGGCAAACAAGTTTACTAACAAAGTTATACTTGAATACCACTGTTACGTAGGGTTCGTACAACGAACCATGGTGTTCAAACACCAAACACACAAGGCGCTTATGGATAACCAAAGTAATGTGTTGCTCACATCCCACGCACTTACTCACCACTACCGGTTTCTGGCTGTTTGCCGTCATCGGGTGGAGACAGTAACATTAGGTTCAGTGAACCTTGAAACAGTGGATAAATGGTAAACAAGGTTATACTTGAATGCCATTGTTACCTAAGGTTCGTACAAGGAACCACGATGTTCAAACACAGAATCACAAAGTGATTCTTGGTCAAGCACTCATGGCGCTTATGGATGACAAAAGTGATCTGTTACTCACATCCCACGAAATTACACTCCACTACCGGTTTCTGGCAGTTTGCCGTCATCAGGTGGAGACAGTATAACTTTGTTTACCACTTATTCACTGTTTCAAGGCTCACTGATGACGGCAAACAGCCAGAAACTGGTAGTGGTTTGTAAGTTTACAAACGTTTAAATTTTCTATCACAATGAATCGTTTACTTTCACCGTGTAAATAGAATTTACAATTCAGATTCACTGATAAGCGCTGATCAATCTGTAGTTGAACTGATCTCGACCCAAATTGTTTGACCGTATACTTATTAAAATGCGCGCAGCTTTGACGGCTTTGATCCCGATGACAGTGTAGTGCTGAGTTTGATGATGATGAATCAGTTGGATTTTTATGTTTTATTATTTCTTTGTGCTACGCGGACCCCTCACTTGCTTTGATGCTGTTCTTACAATTGCGCTACCTGTTAATTGGGCGCTGTTTAAATCCCCTATTATTTGTTTTTTCCATTCCCATATTGATTATGGTTGACAGGGTGTGGTCTTCGCCCCATCGACCAATCTACACTTCACTGACCTTGACCCTGAAGATTAGCTATTCATTCGCTCGATTGGTACACGTTCATTGTGGTTTAATGACTGTTACGATTTTGTCGGCAATGCTCACCTATTGCAGACACTCTCACTTTGATTGACGTGAATTGCGGTTTTGGAGTGTCCTGGTTGATTGGCTTGTCCTTATAAATCATTGTGCTATTAGTTCCGTCGTGCTTATTATTTAAGCGCATACACGGATGTGCAAATTTGCAGCATTTATGTGCTGTACGGCCATCGGTAGTGAGCTGCATTCTGAAACAGGCCGGAGTATCACTACCATTTCTATTTCACCCCTCAAATCTCTCTAGGCATGGGCAACCTGACCGTATCTCAGCCCACGTGCTTTCTCTGACTGTGCTGCACTTTGCCTGGATCAGGCTTGTTCTTTCATACCATGCCAAGCGCATACATTCTATTTGGTGTTCTGTTTCAGAACCGGGAATATGTTGCCCACGCTGGTGCCCGTTTTCCCATCAAGTGGACAGCCCCGGAAGCGGCTAGTTACTCTCGATTCACAAGCAAATCTGACGTCTGGTCGTACGGCATCTTGCTTATCGAAATCGTCACCTACGGACGATCCCCTTATCCGGGGATGCACAATGCGGAGGTCTTACGTCAGGTGGAGGCAGGCTACCGTATGTCCAAACCTCCTGGATGTCCATCGGAACTGTACGAACTGATGCTTGAATGTTGGGCTGCCGATGAACATCGACGACCTTCCTTTGTGGACATTCACTCCCGCCTTGTACAATACTGTGATGGTGAACCCACGACACGTCGTACAAACAGCATGAACAAATCGACGGTGGTCTCCGGCACAGCGACGCGTAGTTATGTCGGAACGCTGTCTGTCTCACCGAAGAGTTTCATGAATGGTGTACAAATTTCAGTTTCACCTTGACTCATCCCAGGATTCCACTGTGAAAGTGAAAGTGCTCTTCTAGGATATCACCGATTCTTTCTGTACAAGCCACATATTCTTATTCGCCCCGGTTTCCCCAACGGTGCGGCATTTTCGATCAAGTTTCATTTGTCGGTACACACACACTTTATCTGACCATGGGATTGTGTGTCGGGTCTCTATCTTGCTCAATTCAATTATAGATATCATTCTTATACCTGGTGTCTTTTTATTCGGTCTGCAGTGACTGTTCGAGCTATTGGGGTTGTGTCCATAGACTTATCCGCGCGGACTAAGATGGGTCCATCTCTCCCGTGAGTGCTTTTAAACAAAGATAATCGTTTGTACGCATTTCAATCTCACACCTCACGATCGGTTATGTGCTGTTTGCATCCATCAAGTAGAGACAATAGGCTCTGGATCTGTGTGTCTTGCAACAGGGGAAACACGGTACTCAAGATATGATCTTGTAAGCCATTGCTGGATGAGATTGACACAACTAACCTGTTCAGTCACGTGTCCAAAATGACGTTATTCATGTACACGAATTGTTAGCAATCAACTCATACACCACACTGATCCACGTTGTGTAAAGTGTCGTCTGTAAGCTGTGGAGGAGCAGATACATCTCTTAGCTGCTGAACGCAGATCACGCCGCCGGCGTGCAACTGACGCCCTACAACCGAGTGCAGACTATCGTTGCAAGCGCTGCGGGAGAGATTGTTTAGTCATTCGAAAAGCTGTTGAACATGAAATAAATGATGTGATTGCGATGTACATTCATTGTCGACATCGACCGAAGGAGGCCAATAACAACAACTCGGTCGTTCCACAGCGTTGGTACGGTGTCGGTGTAAACGTTTTTAAGCAGCCAAAAGCAGTATCTCTCTCAAGTCTAGCTTGGAAATGACCCTTTGCGTTATGCTTTCAGCGAGATCGGTAAAGATCAAGTTGTTCCGAGCTCTCTCTAAATAAATTTTAAGTAAAATCCAAGTCAGTCTACTAGTACAAACTCTGCCGACCTAGGTTTTATTGTTTCTGTGTAGTAAGTGTAAATGCTACGGGCCTAACCAACCGAGAAAGAACCCCTGAGGGTGGTACAATCGTGGAAACCTTTCGGAAGAATTATCCTAAGCGATCGAAATGAATGTGATATTCCATTCCGACAACTTGCCACGTTTAGGATGCAGATAGCTATCGATGTGTGACTTTCTAAACTGGTTGGTCAGTAAAACACGATTAATGGCAAAATCTCAATGTTCCACAACCGGCTGACTGACGATTTCACAAAGCAACAGAAAAACAGCCGGTCAATTAAATTCAGTGTATTCAAATATGAAATCTATGCTAATAAAATATCAACCAATCGTCATCCCCATTGTGTTCCCATTATCAAATCTTTGCTGTTCAAACACATGCATTTTTTCTTATTCTATCCATGTCGACAAGAATAGATATCCCGTGCTCTCATCTGTCAATTTTCGGGCAACATACTGTACTTTGATGCGAAGCGATTTCTTGTTACTTCACAACATAACGCGTCATCAAATGTAATGCCACTTTGAGGAAGAAGACGGGTTTGAAAACACTACAAATACTGTACAAATTAAACATACAAGAAAAGTATTCTCAGAAAATTTGAACATGATATCAACGAGATAAATTCGATCTTAACTCTTCAATAAGCAGTTCCCTTTGACAAAGGTATCGTGAAGCAAACTGGATAAATGATCACCGATATAAACACGTTCCCATCATCATCATCATAAAGCACAAGTCTGGAGCCAGACAAAGTGCCAAGCAAGATGAAGCAGATAAGCAAGTACGTGAAAATGGAAAGCAGGCAAGTGGAATATGCAAAAGCAAATGCTTGTTTTTGTAGTTTCACTGTATGTGATTTCGTGTTTTCTTTTGTTTTTTGGTCACTAAATGTAATACAATAATAATATACCGGATAAAAGAT
>JACCGJ010000119.1:4724-18959 GCA_013407085.1 Atriophallophorus winterbourni
ATATATATATATATATATTTACACAATCATTTAAAAATGAAAAAGTGCCACCCGACAATGCACGAGAAAAAGAAAGAGAAAAAAGATACAATATGAGGGGGAATTTTTTTGTCCATTGTTCCACATGTCGATTTTTTTGATTTTTTGTTGATTTTTTTCACAAATTTGAGGGGGGGGACACAAAATAGAATGCACTCTCTCCACTGTTGCCGGTTCTCAGCCATCGTCGACAGCGTGTCAAGCCACAGACACTCACTATCCCTTGGACCCCACCCAGGAAGCCGCGTTCGTCCGACCCGAGCTAAACCCGACGTCAAGCGTTTTAAGGCCTTCTTCCAGGTCAGCGGTTGTCCACATGAACACCGCCGCCAGCCTGGGCCAACCGACACACGCAGCGCGCGGGAGGGTAGGCGCTCAGGCTTCATTCTCAAGACATGCCCTAGCCAGCGGAGACGGGAACGGTCGATTAGGTCTCGTAGCATCAGGCTGTCCCCACCTAGAACACGGTGCCTCACTTCAACGTTGCTAGTGCGGTGTTGCCACCACACTCGTGTAAGCCTCCGTAAACATCGATGTTCAAACACCTCCAAGCGCCGGAGCTCCTCTGCGCGTACTGCCCAGCTCTCGCACCCGTAAAGCAAGACCGACCTGACTGAGGCCAGGTAAACTCTCCCCTTGAGTCTCAAACTCACGTCAGACCGCTTCCAGAGATGACCTAGACTAGTGAACGCGAAGCGAGCTCTCGCAATGCGAGAGCCGATCTCACTTTCCAGCACCTGCATTCGGTGCTGAATGCGGACAGAGTGTCGTAGCCATGGGCAATACGCGAGTTGAGCTACACCACTGATATACGAAGCGGAAGAAATTGCATTGAAACTCCGGGGCGTGTGTTTCGCATGCAGCGCATTACTGGTGGTAAAACAGCCCACCACAAAAGCGTTCGTGTTGTACCGTTACTAGGCAACTGATGTGCAGTATTTCATTACGATGCAGCGTGCTAAATTGATTTGTCATCGGTATCAACCAGCATGTGGAGTCCCACTGGCATTTTCTGAATTCCTCCCACACCCTGGGTAACATCAGGGTATCACAGACCATGCGGCACTTTGCTTAGATCTGGGCTTTTGATTTCATACGTCAGACATACTAGACAACGCGAACTAGTATGTAAAAGGTCAGTGATTGCTTGGCAAGAACTGTTTTGTTGCAACGTGTATCTTTTCAGAATCGCGAACATGCGAACAGTATGATGGGGCACGGAATTCCACCAAAGGTCATTCCCATTTCAGCTTCACTGAACAAGCATCACCGAATCATCGTGTTAGGTTAAAACGATGCATGCATTGAAAATGGAGAGTGTACGTAAATGCTAAAATGAAATTCGGCTGTTATGGAGAAAAAAGGGAAGGGAAATTCGTAAATGCTTTACTTGCTGTTATTGTTGGCCCAATCCCAACTTCTCTACATTGCTTCAGGGGCTTTCGTTTAGTTTATCGATGGCACGATCAACGACCTGAATGCTAAACATGATATTCGTCCAAAGGTTGTCATAGTGGGGTGGCAATGGGGATAAGCTCCCGCAGTTAATAAAATGCTCTCATATGGCGTGCGTCTCAAATAGCCTCTGAAAACCAAGTCCAGCTTCAGGCCCGCACGAGTGGCTCCCCGAGCCCGGCGGAAATGTTTCTGCAATAGAAGAAGGGTCGAGAGCGAGTGACTGACGCTGGAAAACCAGTTTGCTTCGGGCATATGGACCTCGTTAGCCAGGGAGGGCATTTCATCTAAGCGAAGGAAAACCCTGATTTTAAGCCTTGCGTGATACCCGATTGCGGGAAAGGCTCCGGGAGAAAACCCTGAGAAAAATCTGGAACAGAGTCTGGTAGACTGTTGGTTGGTGCACACCACCTCTTTCTGGCAACTCCCTGAAGCCTTGCAGGTCGCACTTGGGTGTGCAAAGGCTAGAGAAGCTGACTCGACCAAACGCCGGGTGGTGCTGGGTACGCCGCTATGTACCCAAATTTCCAAGAAACTTCATTGAAGCCGACTCATCCTCCAGGAGGAGATAGTCGCACAAAACAAAACATGATATATGTCTGTCGATGTCGACCGTGGACGTACGTCACAAGGTCATGATCCATAGCGTTTCAAATGACTAAATATTCCGATTCGCGAGAAATAATCTCAGACAGCGATAGACAGTAATCGGTCGATCAACGGCAGTTGCGTACTGACCACGCGATCCACAATCAGCAACCGAGCGCAGTATCCAATCTTTCGCAATTCGGAAAAAGGCGCTTTACAACCAATTACTTCCAAAGTGAGCCAAGACAGGGATGAGATACCGACCCGTGTACAAGCTGCGCGACTGCATTGGGTTCTATTTAGCCGTAGAGCAATCAGCCAACGTATAAAGCTGCGCATTTACAGAGCGGCGATTCGCCCGGTTCTAACTTATGGATGCGAAACGTGGACTGTGCGGGTGGAGGATATGCGGAAACTAGAGGTTTTCGACCACTGGTGTCTTGGACGCATCATCAATGTTCGATGGGATGAGCGAGTAACGAATGACGACGTGCGCCACCGTTGTTTTGATATCCCTCGCATGAGTTCGATATTGCGACAACACTGACTGAGATGGTTTGGCCACATCCTGAGACGCTCGGACGCTGAACTAATCAGGGTGACACTATCGCCGACACCCTGCGCAGAATGGCGTTGTCGTAGCGGAGTACAAGTGAAGACTTGGCTTCGCCACCGTGAGATCGGACGTGGAGCTGCTTGATCTACGATCGGTTTACGGATGGCGCACGTGGGGTCGGACCTGGCTTAAAATCTGCGCGGATCTCGCTTCTGACCGCCGAGCGTGGGTGGCTGCAATCCGTGACAGCAGCGAAGCCGACTCATCATCCAGGAGGAGATAGTCGCACAAAAGTAAAAGTAAAGTAAAGTTCATCCTTACGAATGAGTGAGATTTCAATAGACACATGATGATCCAAACGTAACGGTGACTTACGAAGGAAAACGCATCGAGCCAGCGTTAAATTCGTTAGTGAAAAAATATCAGGGGTCGCAGCTTGGTGGTTGATTATAAAAAGGCCGTAAATCATGTACCAGAGATTATTATTAGGGCACTAAACGGAGGAGCATTTTACCCAGTAACGCACAACATAAGTGAGATTTACAAAATCGCGCAGCTTTGATATCAACAATGTTAGCAACAACGTGGATCCAATGTTAGGGAGCGACGGTGTAATAATACTGCGAGGAGATTTGAGTGTGGGCTTCGCCGGGACAACGTGACATTCCACCCACCATCTCTGTTTTGACCTTGTGACCGCTAAGCGGCCTAGAGGAAAGACGGGTCACGTGGGGGTGACCTTGATCACTGGTCGATTTGAGTCATGTGGTGGTATTTACTTCAATCTGATACAATCAACATGGTCAAGGTCGGTTGACAATGTGTCAACTTGTTACTTGTGTGCGACTATCTCCTCCAGGAGGATGAGTCGGCTTCAATGAAGAGTCTTGGGAATTTGGGTACAAAGCGGCATCCCCAGCACCACTCGGCGTTTGTTCGAGTCAGCTTCTCTAGCCTTTGCACAAACAAGGGAGTTGCCAGATAGAGGTGGTGTGCACCAACTAACCGTCTACCAGACACTGTTCCAGCTTTTTCCTCAGGGTTTTCTCCCGAAGCCTTTCCCGCAATCGGGTATCACGCAAGGCTTAAAATCAGGGTTTTCCTTCGCTTAGATGAAATGCCCTCCCTGGCTAACGAGCTCTATTTGCCCGAAGCATGCTGGTTTTCAGCGGCCAGTCACTCGCACTCGCCCCTTCTTCTGTTGGTAGAAGCAGTTCCACCGAGTCACACCAGGACCATGCGTGCAGGCCAGGACGTGTACTTGATTGTCAGAGGCTATTTGAGACTGTGTAAAAGTACCTAACTAATGGTGTAAAGGTGAAACAATGGATCGAAGATAATGAAAGACGAGGCTCGGAATCAGTGACGTTAAGAAAATCACATACCAAGTCATACGGCCAGCAATCGAACGTGGCATTTGTCGGGTTCAGTTGAACATTCGCTGGTGGCAGCAGGGAGACGATCGCATCTTGACGAATTGCCGCTTGCATGCGTGACCACAACTCACACGAGAGCACCGGAGCCAGGGGAGTCAACATGACAATCAGATCAGCAAGCGTACGGAGATAGGTGAAACTTGAGTAGTTTGCTGCCGAAGAACGTTTCTAAAAATGAAAGGATGAAGGAAAAAGACAGGCGATTGTACAATAACGTTCTTTTATTCTACTTTAGGGGTGTTCATATGAAAAAAATGTTAATAAATGGTCGAGTGTAATAATCTTGCAGGTACGGTGCAACGAAGTGACGCTCTCGGCGATTACCCTACAAATGTTTCGTATTCTTTATTCCACATACGTGAGACCAGTTTTGGAATATGGTTTACCAACCACCGATTCACAAACTAAGGAAGAACGTGACCAGTTGGAAAAAGTGCAAAGACGGGCGACGAAAAGAGTAAAAGGATTGAAAACAATTTCTTATGTGGAGAGAGTTCAACGCCTCAACCTCATGTTGCACAGGATTAGGCGTTTGCGCTACGACGTGCTGCTAACTCGTCGCATATTGCTGGGGTGAAGCTTATGGTGAAGAGCTGCGCAAGTTTTTCCCTGTCGTGGCGGACTCAAGAACCCGTGGTCATGCTCTAAAGCTTCAAAAGCGAAGGACACTACGTCTAACACAGGAATTCGCGCTCTCAACAAGAATTGTTAACATGTGGAATGCGCTTCTGGAAGAGGTAATTTCAGCAACATCTGAAAACCAATTCAAGCAACTAGCGGATAAGGTACTGCCTGTAATCTCGGCGAAGCTGTACAACACTGGACAGGATTTCTTCACTGAGGTCTCCTAGACTTATGTTGCTGATATAAAGAGATGCGGCTTACAAGTGCTTGACCCGATGTCGTCTATAAGAAGGGAAGAACAACGATGGCTAGGGAACATAGCTCGAGCAGAGCCATACTAAGATGAGGACCACCCGACTGCACCCGAGCTGGGACTTGAGTTCGTTGCAGTACGGACTAATTCATAATCGTTACGATTTAAATCGAAGAACAATTTAACATGACCAGCGTATTGTGGATAGAAATAACCATCATTTTCATAATCCGTTTTGGCTTCACTCGTAACTCAATGCGTCGTTGTAAGAAGAGATTTAGACTCCCTCTTGGCTCAAGTAGATGAACGGCATATACAGGTAAAACTATGTGCCACTAGGGCGAGCGTATCCCCATGTTGGAGTCCCCCAACGATAAGACTTTTTTATTTGGCTTCGATTCACGTATACATGGCACGATTCTCCCTCTTTGTCACTGTGTTTTCTGCTTAAGTCCTTATCTTTATCTACTCATACACCTCCTCGTCTCAATAGATTAGTTTCCTTGTGGACGGTTTTATGTCATTAAGTGGAGTACAGGTTTTCGTTTTGGTCCCAATACGAGATTGTCGATGGCCGTTTGGCATCCGTGAGACGAAACACTTCACCCAAGTTCAATGCAACGCTAAGCGGAAACCTGTCCTTAATGAACATCCTAGTCCTGAGCGACATTCGTACGAATGTAAGATTCACGAATACATTCGGGCGAAAGAGACCTCACAGGATAGGTGTTGAGTGTTCATTATTGGGTAGAGTAGGATTCACCTGTTTCGTACACATAATCAACAAAACCCTCCGCGGCTGAGAGACACACCATACGCGGGAACTTCTCGTGGTACCGAGATTGTACTGCAACATGTGTGGATGTTTGATCGTTCAGCCAGTTGACGTATTGCAATGTCACCTACCTCAATGTCAAAACGTCCACAGAAGGTAATAAATGAATGAATGAATGAAAGCACAAGCCTGATCCATGCAAAGTGCGGCACAGTCAGAGACTGCACGTGGGCGATATTACTATCAGGCTACCTAGGCCTAGACAGATATGAGAAATAAAGAATAAAGATGGTAGTGAGACTCCAACGTGTTTCAGCATGCAGCTCACTACCGGCGGCCAATCAATTTGGCACGGTGATAGCACACAGCACAGAAATGCTGCACGATTGCACATCCGTGCACAGAAGGTAAAATGCAAGTTCAGCGAACACTTATCATGTTCTTGAGGTACAAGTATTGTACTCAATTTCCAAAACCTATCCAATTGGAAAGCGTAAGTCTCAAGCCTGGCAAGGTTTCAAGTAATAGGACACGTGGTAATCACCCAAAAATATGACTGAAAAATAGGGAAAGTTCAATGGTGCGAAGCATACAATGTTTCACGGCTCGCATTCAGGGGACTACCTTCCATGGGATGAGCGCTTAACTGCCGAACAACCGCGACACACTAAAGTCCTAAGAGCTTGTGAAAGGCGGCTACAGATTCTCTAGACGAGTAAGCAAAACAAACTGAGAGGAGGTTGCTACACATTGCATGGAACGTACATTCAATCAAGTTTTCGTCACTTCACTTGACAACATACAAGATTAAACAGATAAAGCAAGAAGATCCCTACAACAAGACCGTCACTGAGCTGTATTTCCGGGAATAAGAAGCCACTGTATCTGATGGGAAGACCTGGCAAGGAGATCAGATCGGTTGGACGACCACAACAGATGTTGCTGGCTCTTCCTCGACTGGTCGGGCATATGACGCTACTCTAATGTGCTAGTCTAGGGAAACATTCATGAAGGCTCAATCGAGATCGGTCAAACGGTAGCTCATGCCGTAAGGCGCGAGACTACAATCGGGAAGGTCCTGGGTTCGAGTCAGACCCGATACAGTATATGCCCTGCTGATGAGCTCAAACAAGAACGAAACTCGAGTATAGTGCTTCCAATGTGGACCGTTGTGATATACTTTGTGCATATTTCAAAGGACTTGGTACTGATGAGTAGTAGCAAAATATAAGCCACTGCAGTCACGTAGACTTCAACCAAGGAGATGGATAGATCCAGCCAGGCTAGTTTCGCTGTGATGACCTTCAACTGCTTGAGGCAAGTCAGTCTGGCCAGCCCTACAACGTTCTTATTCTAGACTTTGAAAAACGATAGTTTCCCATTCGCAACAAGTCTCCTAACCAGCGAAGTGTATGAACGCCGACCTGTTTTTCCACATCAAGCAATGAATGTGTGAGAAAGGTATGAAGTGTGCATAAATCTGAATAAGCAATGAGAGTACGAAAGCATTGGATGCGTCCTGCAAAATCATAGGGTGGTTCAGCACAACGAACTTGCTGTACTTCAAGTTCACCGTTAAGTATGATTATCTCATTCGAACCATCGTGGGCAGTGTTCAATACGCGAGTAGACGGTACCACACTTTCCCAATGTCACCAACACAAAAGATTTGAAACCGTGAAAACGACTCACTCGTAGAGCTTCGGTGAGTTCTTGCAGCCGAGCGATTGCGGCGCTCAGAACGAAGGATTCCATGTAGTAGAAATTCACCTGTATGAGGTAACGAAAAGGAGGCGCGAGTAAACGACATGGGGGTTTAGAACACGCTCGTGTGTTAGTTCTAGCAACTACATGCAAAACAATAGTCAATGCCTACTCGTGTCGATGGGAAAATAGTGCCAGGGTTATATCCAGTTTCTTTAGCACCAAGTGAGGTGCAATGTGCATTAGTGACGAGCATCCGGGTGATACTGTTAGGAGGGCACCCTCCTAACGAATCAAACAAGCCCGAGTACCTGATCGACCAAAGTTAGCAACGGAGGACACATTGTTGTTGGGTGAGTCATGTTGTACCTAGGCCACAAACCCCATATTCATTACAATTCAAATTCAAATGGTCTGACTCGGCCATGACAACCAACATCCGTCGTTCCCACTATGCACCTTCCCACGATAATGGTGTACCCTCACACGTTCGCTCTATGGTTACCATATAAATACAAACCATGTCCACAGTACAAATAAACACACTGGGCGTTTGGACCTTGGACTCCCGATCAACACTCCATTCCGGTCTTGTTCTGTTTTACTGGCTGTTGGGTTAAGAACAACGCATAGATTGATAGAACGCAACGGCTGTCTCTGCTGCAACATCAGCGATACATCCATCGTAACAGATACGCAGAACACCGAGAACAATCGCGAACCTGTATCGAGGCGGGTTTCAGGAGGAATGCATGAGAACGGCTCAAGCACGACAAGATCCTCGGAAACGTGACAGAAATGGAGAACGATATGCAATTCGTGAAGTTTGATCACGGTTAGTTCTTTTTGTGAACCCGTTGGGAGGAAATCAATCGGCGAATCAGATGGAAGTGACAACCGGGACAAATATGTGTTGAGATGAGTGTTGTGGTTGAGTGATTCGCCTATAAAAGATGGGTTTTTTTGTTTGCCTTGTCCCAGAAGCCTGTTTAGCACTCATCGCTAGGGCACCTCACACCTTTACAATATCATCCAATGGACAGGGTGTTATGTTATCGCAGTTATTCCTCTCCCACTGTTGTTGGATCCATTTTAAAACAACTCCGGGAATGGTGGGGATGTGGGGTTCATCATTATTAGACTTACTTTTATTTTGTGCGGCTGGCTCCACAGGTGGGTTGGGCGGTCGGAATCACGCCAACCCACGCGCATCGATTGGAGGCGAGATCGTTGCAGATCTTAATCTAGTCTTGTTCCCACATGCGAACGCCGTAGACGGTACGCAGCCCAAGGGTGTCTACATCCTCTTTCACAGGTATTCAGGTCTTTATTTGACCACCCTGTCACCGACGCCAGGTCGAAGTGTTTGTGGTCGAGGAGAGTTCGTGAGCGCTAAGTGTGTTCTTTCGGGAGACATGGTCCAGCCATGTAGGCTTGCGTTTTGGATATGAACGGGAAAGCGCGAGGTAATCCGTTGCCATAGCGCTCGAACGGAAGCCAGCGTTAAGTACTAGGTCAAGAAATCGGATGCTCATGGTTAACCCCTTATGCACAAATGGTCGAAGACTTCTAAAGATCATATATTCTGTCACCTCAGAGGCCACGTTTCGCATCCATAAATCAATACAGGGCGGATCGCTGCTCGATAAACACGCATCTTAGTTTTGAGGCTGATCTCGGGCCTGTGTCAAATGGTGCCTTTCAATTGCAAAAATGCATTGCGCGAACGATCGACTCTTAACTTCACTTCATCTTTTGCCTGACCATCGGGCAACATACATGAATCGAGGTATTTGAAGACTGGAGGGTACTCGATCAGACAGCCTTGGATGTTCAGTTTGCTGGATGCTTGATGCAACAGTATAAAAATGCCTTGGTTTTTGCTGCATTTATCTCGAGGCCGACTACTACTGCTACTAATGCGGTCTAAAATCCTTTGCAACATTAAAGCAGTAACCAATACTAAGTGGTTAACTGTCATACAACCATTGTAAAAAATTCTAAAAGATATGGGTAAGGGTGAGATCGAAAAAGGCACTGAATCTATAAAAGATACACTAAAAAGACACACTGGGATGAGGTGTCTACACCTCGAATCAAACATGCATTCAAGCAAGTGTTGTGAACGAGTTCACGTTCAATTCTTAGTCTAGATTCTAGAGTCTAGAAGGAGGGCTTTGAAAAATCTGGCGGGATTTTTCCTCCTAGTATGGAGCAGAAGACGATGCACTGTGGATAGCGGGAACGGCCTCAGGATTCAACATCGAGGAGGAATCTGGAATGAATCCCGACGGCTTACTACCATTAGCTGCTAACATCCTATGCAACGGGAAAGAATGTGGCCCGAACCTAAACAAGATAAGGGAAGAGGTTCCATACACCTCGAATCAAACAGGCATTCAAGCAAGTGTTGTGAACGAGTAGAGCGACATCAGGATGAACGCTTCCTTGCGGTTTTAATTGTCGCGCATCATAACAAGCTTTCCTCGTCACTTCACTTGACAACAGACAAGATTAATCGAAACACTCCAAGAAGATGTCTACAACAAGACCGCCAGTAAACACGTTATTAAGCCATATCACTAATGGTAAGAAGTCAATGCAAATTCTGATCAATGTGGCCCTAACTTGGAACGCATGAAGTGAACCTACAAAACAAGCTGATTTTTGCGCATTTTCTTTTGGATATTCCGCTTGCCTGCTTTCCCTTTTTCGCGCGCTTGCTTATCTGCTTTTCCTGCTTCATATTGCTTGGCACTTTATCTGGCTCCAGATTTGTGCTTCATGATGATGAGGATGATGAACTTGGAACGGCAACTAGTTTAACAGTCAAATCTTTCATCTGCCTGAGTCAAGTCAAAGTCTGGTCACCCTTACAACGACGTCATTCCGAGTTAGAAAGGGCGATGATTTCCCATTTGTATTACGTAACCTTATCAGCCGAGTCTATACATGTTAACTTTTTTTTCAACACCTACGTCGCTACCAAATGAATGGGATAGCTGCGTTACGTATCCGATGGTGCCAAGTCACTCTTGCGATGGTGCGGAGAGGAGACAGCGGTTGTCGGGTGGGATTCGAACCTGTCCTATTAAAAATCGAACGGTTAATGCAGTGCTTTAGCGCATCCTACATTCAACGGGAAGTACTTTAAGTCTCGATTGGGCGCTTACAGTAGTAGGGCGTTCCAGCAGTACAGTGAAAAACGTGAAAAAGTACTACCAAACACCTAGTTTTTGAGCAGCGTTCAAGCTTTTGATTCTTATAAGCGAGCTGATCGAAATTGTCGTTAAACATTTGGCCAAGATAGAATCGAAATGTGAAGTTGATCGCTTGAATAACGTGTACCAAACATGCAGATTTCACCAAAACGAATCGAAAACTAGTATGACCTGTCAACCCTTGGGCCAAAATGGAGGGGGACATACACACACATAGTGTGAAGGTCGACGTGCATTAGAGATGAGCGGTAATCATGAGCTTTAGAATGATATGCAGAACACTAACCTCTGATACAACACAAGAGCAAGAAGCGCCGAAAATACCGACGACGACAATTGTGAACTCGTAGTAGTTCGGGTTTCGGATTGATTGCATTAGAACGGTTCGAGCGACAGCATCTTCGGGAGTATGCGAAGATGGACAACGTCAGCCGGAATCGAATGATATGCAATTCGTCAATGTCGGTCATACGAGCCTTGCGTGGCGAGGACTTGAAGTGTCCCGGTTGGCACGAAATCGACAACCGGGAAAGGCACGTTGAGGATCGCCACTGTGATTGTTTGTTTGCCTATATAAGATAAGCTAGTGTTTCGTTACTTGTCTTGTGCGTAATAGACGCCTCTTGTGTTGTGGGATTCGTGGGGGAACACGATTAGCGTTGGACAGGATGACCCCGGGGATGAAGCGAGACACAATCAATGTGCGTACGGGCAACTCGGGTGGAGACGTTGTCAATGTTGGACCGATGACACGAATGTTGCGATAAGTGGCTCCGATGTGTGCCACCTGCCGTGTTGACCTGACACAATCAATTTCGGCTTCTTTCCCCACTCGCTACAATAGCCTCCCGTTTACACAGATTGATGGTTGAAAGAACAATAGGAGCTTGAACAGTTGGAGTGCTTTGTGAAATGTCTTGTTATGATGCATGACAGTGAAAACCGCAAGGAAGCTGCCATGCTGATGTTGCTCTACTCGTTCACGAAACTTGTTTGAATGCATGTTCCGTTCGACGTGTAGGCACCTCTTTCTAGTTTGTTTGTGCTTACGCTTCTATAGAATTCGTAGCAATTTAAGTCCCACCCTTCCCCATCTTTTAGGATTTTACTTTTTCATGGTTGTATGCCAGTTAAGCATTCGGTACGTGCTACCGGTGTAATGCTGTCTTTGATGATGATGATGATTTGTGAAATGTCGGAACATGTTGGTTGTGTGTATGCGTCTAAATACAATTGTTTTCTTGAATCTATGTTTTAATCACAGCACACGCAAAGGGACCATAAGATTCAATCAAAATGACTGGGTATGTACCGCAAACCCGAAACAGTACATGATTTTAATTGTCCACGTCTGATGGGTGCCAGTACAGCCAACCAACTTTGCGATCGAGGGGAAAGACCTGGAAATATGGTGAGTGCGTGCAACACAAGTGTCTGTCCGATTCAGCGTGAACGCATTGAAGTGTCCATGCTTCATTTTCGCGGATGATGTGAAGTTCAGCGGATCAGCGGATCATAAACTGGTCATACCAGTGGGACCTCCCACTGAACCTTAATAAGAGCCGACTTTTGTCAGCACTGGTTGATAAAATTTCAGTCCAGGTGTCAAGAAATTCTCTCAGAATTAACGACACACAGCGTGTTAAGGATTTGGGAGTACTAGTTAGGACTGACTTCAAACGGGAGGACGAGCTGCAGCTCAAGGTGCTCGCAAAGCGCTCTTTCGGCTGAGATCCGTTTTATCCAGCAGAAGACCCGATGTATTCCTACAAATTAACAAGGCATCAGCTCGGCTGCATTCACCGTAGACGGTGTGAGGAAAAAACCATGGTAAAAACAAAATATTATTTGACGTGGACTCGTTTTAGCTGGTGTTAAGACACCGGGATTAAAGAATTACCGTAAGCATGCAGGAAAAAATGCCTGATATGACAAAAACCATTCAGCAACAGGAGGGCTAAGACAAGTAACTTAATCGATTTTCAATAGTCAGAGGTGAAACTCGAATCTGGTAATCGTCGAGATTAAATTTGTGAACACCTTACTACTCATTAGTAGTCATAAACATGAACAATCCTTTGGAAAACAGTAAATAGGACTTACACGTTGCACCGTATTCTCGTGAACCGAACGCAGCTCATCAGAATGTTGATTCAGAGGATCGCTGTTCCCGATCAGCAAAGTGAAACCGGACAAGGAGTTTGCGTGATCGGTGAATCTGTCCACAAGTGTACACAATTTGCTGCGCCAATTGAGAACCCCCCGAAGAACTGTGAGTGAATTGAAAACTATGTGATAGTTTGACTGCATCAAATCACTGTGTGAATATTTCAATTATCGAGCAATTACTCCGTTACTAAATGACATTTTTGTGCAACAAGAGAGGCCCATAGTTCTATCGCGTGAGCCATCTAAGCATTAAAAGTGTTCGCCTGTTCCACTGCTGAAGACGGTTTATCTTTATCAGTTTAAAGGGACTCACTTAGGCCGACAGGAAAGACGATAAGGTATAACCGAGCGACGGGGTGATTTCTGGCGCACTACCTTATCTTTAAGCGGACACTTAACATTTGAGTAAGTTGGAGCATAACGATGGAACAAATTTCCTGATGAGCGACAGAGGTGGAGAGATCCTAGATTATCGTGCTTGAAAGCTACGCTTTAAAACTAGGTCGACGATTTACCGACTACGGTGCTGCACATCTTATTTTTCAGCATTCCAGTGTCTTGTAACGACGCATCCTCTTGCAAGGCAATCGTTCACGTAATCAGAAAATGAGGGAAGCATTGAGTTTAGGTTTCAGGATCGATATCGCTACAGCTGAATATGTAAAACCAATGCTCCCAGGAGTCGGCAGCGTTTGAAGCGTTCGGATCGGCGTCCAAGCGATCAGGTCTGATGAAACGGTCCATTTATAGTTGATTAAATTGTAACGAGATAGAGTGAAGGATACTTCCAAACGAATGAGAAAGGCTTTAATCAACTATAGATTTGGGCATATAGACTGTAACGAGAAAAAGAGAACTGTACAATATGTTTAATATACGTGTGTGTTTATAAAGAAAGAAAGGCATGGGAAATAATACGACAGTACACAAATCAATAAAAGCACCATCATCATTATAATCATTACGGATGTGCAATCGTGCAGCATTTCTGTGCTGTGCGGATAACATCGTGCTAAATTGATTGCCCAACGCATGCTGAAACACGCTGGAGTCTCACTTCAATTTCTATTCCCCACTCGTATCTGTCTTGGCCTGGGCAACCTGACAGTATCTTCGCCCACTTGCAGTCTCTGACTGTGCGGCACTTTGCCTGGATCAGGCTTGTGCTTTCATACCATACCATCATCATTACGGACAGCATTATCTCGATGTCATGTAGCGAGCACACAACCGCTTTCTAAACACGACAAAATAAAATCCTAAAAATAAAACAGAAGGATCTTAAACAGCTACAGAATCTATAGAAGATTAGACAAATAAACGGGAGTGCGGTGCCTATACCTCAAATGAAACATACATTCAATTAAGTGTTGTAACGTTATGATGGTATGAAAGCACAAGCCTGATCCAGGCAA
>JACCGJ010000119.1:19959-38720 GCA_013407085.1 Atriophallophorus winterbourni
ACGAGAAAAGCTTGTTATGATACATGACAGTGAAAGCCGCAAAGAAGCTGCCGTGCTGATGTCGCTCTACTCGTTCACGGAACTTGTTTGAATGTATGTTCCATTCGAGGTGTAGGCACCTCTCCCCAGTTTGTTTGTGCGTACTCTTCTATAGAAGCCGTAGCAATTTAAGTCCCACCCTTCCCCATCTTTTAGGATTTTACTTTTTCATGGTTGTATGGCAGTTAAGCATTCGGTACGTGCTACCAGTGTAATGCTGTCTTTGATGATGATGATGACTTTATACATTTTATCATATTTGTATTTTGTGGAGAAATTAATGTATTGCTGAAGATTCGTGTACACGAATAATTTTGTGAATAATTCTAACACCTTGCTACTCATTAGTAGTCATAAACATGAAAAATCATTTGGAAAACGGTTAAAAAAGGACTTACCCGTTGCACCGTATTCTCGTGAACTGAGCGCAACTCATCAGAATCATGATTCAGAGGATCGCTGTTCCCGATAAGCAGAGTGAAACCGGACAAGGAGTTTGCGTGATCGGTGAATCTGTCCACAAGTGTACACAATTTGCTACGCCAATTGAGAACCCCCCGAAGAACTGTGAGTGAATTGAAAACGATGTGATAGTTTGACTGCATCAAATCACTGTGTGAATATTTCAATTATCGGACAATTACTCCGTTACTAAATGACATTTTTGTGGAACAAGAGAGGCCCATAGTTCTATCGCGTGAGCCATCTAATCATTAAAAGTGTTCGCCTGTTCCACTGCTGAAGACTGTTTATCTTTATCAGTTTAAAGGGACTCACTTAGGCCGACAGGAAAGACGATAAGGTATAACCGAGCGACGGGGTGATTTCTGGTGCACTACCTTATCTTTAAGCGGACACTTAACATTTGAGTAATTTGGAGCATAACGATGGAACAAATTTCCTGATGAGCGACAGAGGTGGAGAGATCCTAGATTATCGTGCTTGAAAGCTACGCTTTAAAACTAGGTCGACGATTTACCGACTACGGTGCTGCACATCTTATTTTTCAGCATTCCAGTGTCTTGTAACGACGCATCCTCTTGCAAGGCAATCGTTCACGTAATCAGAAAATGAGGGAAGCATTGAGTTTAGGTTTCAGGATCGATATCGCTACAGCTGAATATGTAAAACCAATGCTCCCAGGAGTCGGCAGCGTTTGAAGCGTTCGGATCGGCGTCCAAGCGATCAGGTCTGATGAAACGGTCCATTTATAGTTGATTAAATTGTAACGAGATAGAGTGAAGGATACTTCCAAACGAATGAGAAAGGCTTTAATCAACTATAGATTTGGGCATATAGACTGTAACGAGAAAAAGAGAACTGTACAATATGTTTAATATACGTGTGTGTTTATAAAGAAAGAAAGGCATGGGAAATAATACGACAGTACACAAATCAATAAAAGCACCATCATCATTATAATCATTACGGATGTGCAATCGTGCAGCATTTCTGTGCTGTGCGGATAACATCGTGCTAAATTGATTGCCCAACGCATGCTGAAACACGCTGGAGTCTCACTTCAATTTCTATTCCCCACTCGTATCTGTCTTGGCCTGGGCAACCTGACAGTATCTTCGCCCACTTGCAGTCTCTGACTGTGCGGCACTTTGCCTGGATCAGGCTTGTGCTTTCATACCATACCATCATCATTACGGACAGCATTATCTCGATGTCATGTAGCGAGCACACAACCGCTTTCTAAACACGACAAAATAAAATCCTAAAAATAAAACAGAAGGATCTTAAACAGCTACAGAATCTATAGAAGATTAGACAAATAAACGGGAGTGCGGTGCGTATACCTCAAATGAAACATACATTCAATTAAGTGTTGTAACGTTATGATGGTATGAAAGCAAAAGCCTGATCCAGGCAAAGTGCCGCACAGTCAGAGACTGCACGTGGGCTAAGATACTATCAGGTTGCCCAGGACTAGACTGATATGATGAAGAAAAAATAACAGGAAATGGTAGTGAGACTCCAGCGTGTTACAGCATGCAGCTCACTACTGGTGGCCCATCAATTTAGCACGATGTTAGCCGCACAGCACATAAGTGCTGCACGATTGCACATCTGTGTTGTAAACTAATAGACGACTTCAGGGGAACATAAGATTGCTGCCCGTTCCTGCTGAAGACAAACAGATTGAAACCAACAGTGCAACCAGAGCGGATGTACCAATATGTTCTATTCTCTGAGAATCACTAGCTCAGTGAATGACATTGAGAGGACTAAAATATGAAGCAAGACATCAAGCACGCGACATAAAACCGAGCTTACCGCCGTCCTGCTGCCATTTTCTTGCACGATGCGGACCGACATTGGTCAACATCATCAGCCGCACGACCTCAACGCCGTATTGAGACACAACGTCTGTGGGATCAACGCCGTTCAACTTGGATTTGCTCATCTTGTCCCAAAACGAGTTCAGTTGCACGCCAGTCTCGCGATCCACCCAGATGGGTCGGTCTGCAAAGAGAGAGAAAAAAGGACCAAAGCGCGAATAATCCGCAGTGCAACCCGGTACAATGTGGGATGGAATGCAACAGAGCTAGGGAAGCCATGCAACAAAAGAGAGTGAGTTGTTGTAGATGAAGGCTTTGAAAATGTGCGTATCTAAGCACAACGACATCATACTAAAGTGACCAGGATTGTCTAATGTCCCATATGCTTACATAGCGGTTATAAAGGTTGTCATAGCCGGGGGTGGGAGTGGGGATAAGCTCCCACTGTCTATAAAATGCTCTCGTAGACGGTGCACACTAACCCTTTCTGCCAACTCCCTGCTGCCTTGCAGGTCGCACTTGGTTGTGCAAAGGCTAGAGAAGCAGACTCGAACAAACGCCGAGTGGTGCTGGGAACGCCGCTTTGTACTCAAATTCCCAAGAATCTTAATTGAAGCCGACTCATCCTCCAGCAAGCTTACATACCGCATGACGGTTGGTGCTTAGCAGCGACTTTGCCCCATGCAGGTAAACGCTGATCGTGGATGAGAAGCCGTTGTAAATTCATCCGTCAGCGCCATCATAGACATCATTACAGCGGTAACAAGTACTGAATTTGTGCATGTCATACGACGATCCACTGGGATCAAAACCTGGGCGAGGAACGCAAGACATCTTTTCCATTTACGAAGCATCTGCCGTATGTTAAATACAGTGGGACCCACCTACAACGAACTCGCTTACAACGAATTCCCGCTTTGAACGAACACACCATGATTTCCCGAATAAATTCCTTATTTACAAGCTCATTTGAAACATGCGTACAACGAATCTGTTCGTTACGAATCTCGCTTATTACGAACACCGTACATGTTCCCGACAGCTATGTTTGTTCCATAAAGTTTATGCATACAACGAACTCGCTCTGTCTTGGCTTTAACCCACAACGCTCTGTCAAGAGTGGCCTGCAGTGCGTTAAGAATAGAACTGACACACAGCTTGGCGAGACACAGGCAGCCTGGCCTACAGTGTGCTAACTGACTCGCACGCACGCACAAGAAAATCACGTGAATTCTCTGTGATTGGTAATCACAGACTCATGACAAATTGCAATCACTCAGTCAGACACTCCGTCTGTGAAAGATGCCAGGAGTGCTCTTGATCTCTGCAGAAGATTTTTTTAGGATAGAAGGAAGAGACGTCGAAAGAGAACTTGAATTTGTGGAGAGAGAGATCGAGGCAGTGGCGAAGTCAAAACTTAAACAAAAGAGTATCGCCAGCTACTTCAGAAAACGTGAGATTGGACTGTCAGTGTGTGTGCAAGATGATTTTACTACTTCGTTTTATAATAAATTTACTATTAATAACATGAACTTGGATTTAATGTTGTGATCTGTGTGCTGTGGCATCATCTAATCATCAAATGGATTACACACATGCAGAAAGACACAAAGGTAAGACATTCTTCACTTGTTTACACGTGTACAGAAAAACGGCGGTAAAATTACATGTCTGACAATGCGGTTTACTTACAACGAACTCCGCTTATAACGTACATTTTACTCTCTCCCCAGCGATTCGTTGTACCCGGGTTCCACTGTATATCGTGGACGGACAAAGTATATAGTGCATGTGCAACTTACTAAGACAGCGCCCAACGCTGGCTGGGTCATGTGTACACAATTAGAAATGGTCGTAATTCAGACATCTACTTTATGGTGAGGTGAAATAAGGAATTTGACATTGGGGCAGATGGCGCACTTGGTAGGGGAAGAGCAGATATTGCTCTCGGGGGCAGTACATAGGTCATACCGACGATCGGCCGAGCAGTGCCTATCACTGTGATCGCTTGGGAAGAGATCATCACCCGTGGCAAGTACTGAATTCCTAGATGTCAGACAATCATCCCTGGACACTAGAACCTGAACATCTACACAAACACGAACGGAATGCTTTTCATTTATGGAGCATCCGTCGTACATTCAATATATCGTGGATGGACAAATTAACAAATGTGAATGTGCTGATTAAAGCTGGTGTTCAGAGCATGTACACCCTACTACGTCAGCGCCACTTAGGCTATCTTGGAAACCTGTATGGAATGGAAAATGGTCATGTTCCAAAAGATCGGAGAGTTGAAATCAGGAAGTCGATCTTCAGGCAGACCGTACAAGGACGTTTGTAAAAGTTCTTAAGATTGGCCTTACGAGTTGAGACGAACTTGTTATTGACCGCTCAATTTGGAAGCACTGAGTACAACGACATTTGCAAGCTGGGAAAGAACAAATACTGCTCTCGGCTTCTAAACACAATGCGCAACTGACATCGATCGACCCGGTACTGTGCAATCGTACAATTCTTTTGAGTTGTGTGGCTAAATTAATTGGCTACCGGTAGTGAGCTGCATGCTGAAACACGCAGGTGTCTCACTACCATTTCTATTTCCCTCTGAAATCTGTCTAGGCCTGGGCAACCTAACAGTATCCTCGCCCACGTACAGTCGCTGACTGTGCGGCACTTTGTCTGGACAAGGCTTGTGCTTTCATAGATCATACATGATCTGATTCAGTTACGTCGGTTTCAGTGGGCTGCCAAAATAGGTGGTAAAATGTGACCGAAACAACCGATTTCAGTGATGCAAATGTGGAAGAGATGTGTAATCTGGAAACGTTAAGACAAAAATCAAAAGTGAATCATCATCACCATTGCACCGGGGTATCAAGTACCAGGCGTTTCACTGCCTTACAACCAGGATACGTTAAAATCCTAAAAGATATTGGCAAGGGTGGGACCGAAAGAGCTACTGAACTTACGGAAGATTAGGTACAGACACCCGCGTATGAGGTGCCTGGTTCCAAAGGTTGTCATAGCCGGGGTGGCAGTGGGGATAAGCTCCCACTGTTTATAAAATGCTCCCATATGGCACGCGTCTCAAATAGCCTCTGACAACCAAGTCCACCTTATGGCCTGCACGAGTGGCTCCCTGAGCTCGGTGAAACTGCTTCTACCAACAGAAGAAGGGGCGAGGGCGAGTGACTGGCGGGAAGGGAAGGAAAACCCTGATTGTGAACCGCTCGCGGGAAAGGCTTCGGGAGAAAACCCTGAGGAAAAATCTGGAGCAGAGTCTCGAAGACGGTTAGTTGGTGCACACCACCTCTTTCTTGCAATTCTCTGCTCCCTTGCAGGTCGTACTTGGTTGTGCAAAGGCTAGAGAAGCTGACTCGAACAAACGCCGAGTGGTGCTGCGGACGCCGCTTTGTACCCAAATTCCCAAGAATTTTCATTAAAGCCGACTCATCCTCCAGGAGGAGATAGTCGCACAAAAGTAAAAAAAGTAAGTAAAGGATGTGGTGCCTACACCTCGAAACAAACATGCATTCAAGCAAGTGTTGTGAATGAGAAGAGCGACATCAGCATGACAGCTCCAATGAAGTTTTCACTATCCCACATCATAACAAGCTTTCTTCGCCACTTCACGTGACAACAGACAAGATTAATCAAACACTCCAAGTAGATGTCTACAACAAGACCACCACCAGTAAGAAGCGACTACAAATTCCGATCTCTTAGACCCCAACACGGGAGACGAGTCACTCCAACGGCTGGTAGTTTAACAGTCTAAGCCTCCAGCCAAGTGTCTGGTGTCACACTTGGGCCATTCCGAATTAGAACCGGTAAATTTTACCGCCAAAACTATCGTGAACAAGAAAAGTAACCTCTACTCATTGCAACGTATCTGTTTTGCGAAATTTCTAAAACACAAGAGAAAGAGAGGGAGCAAAGAAATAATCCCAATCTCGATTATGTCGAGATGGACAGCACAAGTCGATCAAACCTGACCAGCAATTCTCGTGGGGATTAAGCAGACGAAATACACACACACTGATGACCAACCTTGACTGTCTCGCTTGGCTACCACTTGATCGGCAGAAACGTAACCGCCCGTCCGTGGGTCTTGGAACGTTTGACCGAGGACAAGGCCAATGGGAAGGAAGCGAGCGAACGGCTCACGGCAAGGAATGATGCCCAAGCTATGTAGGAAATGGGCCATGAAACGAGCGTAGTACAAGTGGCGGGTAGCTGATAAGGGAGACAGAGCGGAAACGTAATGCAGCATGTGACTAAGTGGAAAATAGCCAATCAAACGTTACCTCATTGAGAATGAACACGATTGAATTTGAACGAATATAACGAAATTTCTGATGCGGTTCATCAGTAAAAGACATAACTGTTTACTCGTCCATCTATCTATCTTTCTATCTATCTATCTATCTCTATGTATCCATCCATCTATCTATCTATTTATCTATATATCTATCTATCTATATCTATATCTATCCATCCATCTATCTATTTATCTATCTATTTATCTATCTATCTATCTATCTATCTATCTATCTATCTATCTATCCATCCATCCAACCATCCATCCATCCATCCATCTATCTACCCATCTATCTATACATCCATCTTCTATCTATCATCTATCTATCCATCCATCCATCTATCTATCTATCTATTTATCTATCTATCTATCTATCTATCTATCTATCTATCTATCTATCTATCTATCTATCTATCTATCTATCTATCTATCTATCTATCTATCTATCTATCTCATTCACCTTCTGTCTCTCTCTTTCTCCACCCATCCATCCATCCATTGATCCACTCATTCATTCGCCCATTCATCGAACCATTCATCCATCCAATCACCCATCCATCCATCCATCGATGTCGCTATCCACAACAAAAAAAGCACAAACACAAACGGAACCTTGCTGTGAATTTGACTGGCAGTCCAAACCACCCAAAACACTAGGATTTACACCAGTAATTGGCCAAAGCAACATGTAAAATACACAACAAGAGGAATTACCATGCTCAATTCCACCGACATACACATTTACAGGTAAAGCCGCACGCGCCTTCGCCTCGTCACATATGGCACGGTCATTCGCGGGATCCAGGTATCGCAGATAATACCACGAGGAATCCACAAAGGTGTCCAATGTGTCGGTCTCGCGTTTGGCAGGCTGGCCGCACCTTGAGCGAAAAGAGATATCTTTTAGCATCATCTCCTGAGGGAGGGGACATGACTTGAACGATTGGGATCAACTTACTTTGGACAATTCGTAATCTGCCAAGCGAGGTTTTCCTTCAACGGGGAATCACCACGGGCAAGAGGGCGATCAAGGTCGGGTAGCAGTACGGGTAGATCATCTTCCGAAACAGGGACAGTCTGTGATGTTGCGGGCGAGGAAAACGCTTTACAATGAATTACAATTTAGAGTGGAACACTGTGAACTCAGATGAAGAATACTGAATCATGGGTGTCCCCATTGCTGATGAGGTAAGCAGTGTACGATGAAGGATAACAATATGTTAGGAACTTCCCTACTTGGATGGAAGACAAGGTAAGGTTGCTCTTGTGGTTGGCGAAATCTCATTAGCCTAGATGAGCGAATAAAATAGGCGAATTTCACGATGAGCTATCCAACCAATGGAACCCTGGAAAATGACTCGACGCAGTCTCATGAGTGCCTTCTTTACATGTTTGACGAAGCGTCCGGGCATGTGGTCTACAGTCAGTTTCTATTGGGTCTCTTCTCAGCAAAGTTCCGGAGCAGTATGTAAATGTTGGTCTAAAACGTTCACGTAAGAAGTAAGCAATGACGAAATGCTAAAAGAAGCTATTCCACGTTACAATAATGAGAATTCTACTCAACTTTATAGACCACTAGATGTTTTTGTAACTTGAGTCAGCAGCTGTGTCTTGGAAGCTCTACAAGTCAAAATTTTAATCGGATACACTGAATTTAACCGAAACTACAGCGTATACTAGTTACTTATCCGAATAAAATGAACGAAACTGATTGAATGCATGTTTCCTTAGAAATGTACACACCTCATCCCAGCGAGTCTGCGCACTTTATGTTAAACATTTGATAGCAGTTCATGCCCCAGCCTTCCCAATCTATTTAGGATTTTATTGAGTTGTGGTTGCTATCGATGTAATGCTGCCGATGAGGATAATGATGCATTATGAAAGGGAAACCATCGTTTTTCAAACTGGCCTCGTTGTGTGGATGATCAGGAGCTGAATTGGCTAAACCGGCTAGTCTCATTGGGCTAAGAAATCTTGTTATAATGTATGGTAGTGAAAGCCACAAGCATCCTAAAGTGGTGATGTCGCGCAATGATTGTGTAAAACAAATGATTGCATGAACGATTTTATTCGAGATGTAGGCGCCTAATCTCAGCGTGTTTCTGCTTATTGTCCTACCGATAACGTCTACAAACTATGAATGACTTTATCGAGGGATGGTTGCATAAAACAGCGATTCAATCGGTTCCAAATAGTCAGTACTCGATGGGTCTAGCGCAATCCTGTATCCAGCCGGAATACTTGAGTCAATAAAATCGGTTGAAACGCCGAAATCAGAATGTATCATTGGTATGGATCAGTATACAGTTGCCTGCACAGATGTGCAATCGTACAGTACTTCTGTTCTGTGCGGCTAACACCGTGCTAAATTGATTGGCCACGGGTAGTGAGCTGCATGCTGAAACACTCTGGAGTCTCACTGCCATCTTCATTCTCTATTTCTCATATCTGTCTAGACCTAAGCAACCTGACAGTAATATCGCCCACGTGCAGTCTCTTACTGTGCGGCACTTTGCCTGGATCAGGCTTCTGCTTTCATAACATACCATATACCGTTGCTTGCCAAAGCAGATTACCGATGATTTTGGCAACTTGTCATTTGCGCGTTTTTGCAAACGAGAAACACGTCCCAGTACGAAATTTTACTTCAACGCCAACATGTTTTCAACTGTTCTTTTAATGTTTAGGTTCTTTTGCTGTTGTTCAATAGAGCGCAAACCAGCGTCAATGAGCCGATGTAATGGCGTAACGATGAAACATAAATATGCTACTATATAGTAATAAGTAGTCAGATTGATTAAAGATTTGATTGTTTAACAATGTGAGTCAATTCATGCTACCTGAAGTCAGCAAATTTGGGTCGACCATTTTTTACTTACATGAGAAAAACTAAAGCCTTCAGTTCATCAAGTTTCAACCAAAATAATGTCTATGTCAATGTGTTTTCCTGTAACTTGATGTTCAATTAAACTGAGCGTTGGGACACGAATGAAGCAGGGAGGTCGTGCCAACCTTAATCAACAGTGTCTTACAAACTTAAGTAGTTTACCACTCTTTCACTGTTTCGTACTAATTCTACCTGATGAGTGCAAACAGCACGAAATCGGTCATGGGAAATGCATACAAATGAGCATTTTTGATGCAATTTATTCTTTCTGTATTCGATTGATGTGAACGAATCATCATCATCAATATCATCGTGGAGATCATAACACCGTTAGCATGTAGCGATCGCTTAACGGACAAACTACCAATAAAAGTAAAAGTTGTCGAATCGATAGAAAGGTAAGCCCAAGTAATTGTCCAGAGACACCATATAGTTCAGCGATGTATAAAGAGAACTCATTGGAGAATGGCTGTCATTGAATGAAATTACTGACCGGGCAACCCGTCGCGAAATCGCTTGACCTTGACCCTACGGATTTGCTTTAGGCCGCTCTATTTCGAAGACTGCGTCACCTGATTACGGCTAACAGTGAACAGATGCCACTGAGCGACTGATCACTGCCTATCGCCATAATGCACAAGCTTGATCCAAGCAAAGTGCCGCACAATCGTAGACTGCACATGGGCTAAGATACTATCAGGTTGCCCAAGCCTAGACAGATATGAGGAAGAAAAAAGAACAGGAAATGGCAGTGAGAGTCCACCGTGTTTCAGCATGCAGCTCACTACCGGTGGATAATCAATTTAGCACGGTGTTAGCCGCACAGCACAAAAGCTATTGCCATAAGCGCCGCGGTTAGTCTTTTGAAGGGCTGCGGAGCATGCAATCACGATGTGCTTGTGAGTAACATCCATGGTCGATAACGATAGAAGCAGGCCAAAGACAACAACAACAGCATGGTAAAGTGCTGCGCAGTGGCAGACGGCGCATGATCTGTGTGATACTGTCCGGTTACCCGTGTGTGTAATGTTCATACTATTGCAGCCTGTATCGATACCAAAAACATGGCCTTCAGACTAACTCAAGTTTTAGTTTCCTTTCAAACAGTAAAAGCTATGTATATATAAGAACATGCTGCGGCTGAATGTGCTTGGGATATGGAATGGGATGAAATGAAATCACAAGCCTGATCCAGGCAAAGTGCCACACAGTCAGAGACCGCACATGGGCTGAGATACTGTCAGGTTGCCCAGGCCTAGACAGATACGAGGAAGAAAAAAGAAATAGTAGTGAGACT
This sequence comes from Atriophallophorus winterbourni, assembly GCA_013407085.1. Taxonomy (NCBI): domain Eukaryota; kingdom Metazoa; phylum Platyhelminthes; class Trematoda; order Plagiorchiida; family Microphallidae; genus Atriophallophorus; species Atriophallophorus winterbourni. The sequence continues at coordinate 30,798 of JACCGJ010000119.1, forward strand.
CCAGCCTGTTTCAGCATGCTGCTCACTACCTCTGGCCAATCAATTTAGCACGGTGTTAGCCGCACAGCACAAAGTACTGCACGATTGCCTTCAGCCTTCAGTGCTTGGGATATAATGCGTGCGCGGAAACCTAAGTAATCTTAGAATAGTGTAGCGAGTTATCATACAGGCTGGTACACATCTAGTAAAAAACCTGTCCGGTGTGAAATTGCACACACACAACTTACACCGCAAGAGTCACAATGGACGATAGGTATCGGCGTACCCCAATAGCGCTGTCTCGATACCAACCAGTCGATGCGGGAAGAGTTACACAGGTAACCACCCCTTCCAGTGTCCTGTCGAATGGGATAACAGTGCATTACAAGGGAGGAATGATTTACAGGGAAGAAAAGTCATCCATCCACAAACCTTTAATAACTTTATCGCCGCGGTGTTTGCCACAGAGATGGACAGTCCATCGAGCTGAAAAACAAGGGGGGGGTAATTTTAGTGGGAAGCGGGAATATTAAGTAAGTATCAACGGTGTTCGTGCAAGCGAAAAGTCATGATTGTATCTTAGAATATTCCGGTAGATCGCGAAAATAAACAGCATTACGGAGAGCGTGTGAAGAATGGCGAGAAAAAATGGTTGGACATATCACACACAAATAATCCAATCGGTGTTGGCTAAAGCTGCAACTGTTGTTGGTTTCGATTTGTTCAGTAAACAGTAATGGAAGATTGTACGCAGGTCAAACTTAGACTGTAACTGAAGACCCCGACACGGTCGAAAGAGTCAACATTGCGGGCATAATATTAGCTAGCTTGTTCAATATCGCCTGTGCATCTGTGTACCAGTCGAAGAGCAGAGCTATATCATCAGCATAGTCCAAGTCGAGAAGCTTACCACCTGGCATTATGTGAACTCTGAAAGCTAAGGCTTCTTCGCTGCATAATTCCATGATGGCATCAATTACAAAATTGAACAAAAACGGAGAAATTGGGCATTCTTGTCGGACGCCACTTGTGGTGCGGAATTTGGGTGAGAGTATGTTGTAAACCCTAACGCATCCGGATGCATGAGCATAAAGTGCACGTAGTATGTTGACATACTTTTGCGGAACGCCTTTGCACAACAAGGTGTTAAACAGGACATTTCGATCGACTGGGTTGATTGTTTAGTCTCACAGACTGTTATTGCGGCGACTCACATAATCCCTGCTATTTTGTTCCACCTTTTATCGGCAGTTGCACACTGAGCAACCGGGAGTGAGTTACTCAAGGTGGACCTATGTCTTGAACTGCAGGCTGAAAGAATGTTTCGACCGCAATGCGTTTCCCATTCGAAGGCTTCGTACCGGAGAAATTTAACGAGAGCATACATCGAACAAGAACATGATGTGAATCTATGCAGGTATTCCAAAAGGAGCGGCAGTCCTCCATGCAACCTCTCCAGCGAGCACTTATGGCGACATGGTCGATTTGGGCCAAAGGTTGGCTTCCATCCAGCGAGCGCCATGTGGCACATTGACACCTTTTATGTCGAAAGGATGCGCTGCTAATGAACAATCGAGATTGTGCACAGAATTGCATAAACCGTTCACCATTATCACCAAACATGCCACCTAATTGTGATTCAGATGTATCTAAGCGACCCAGTCTGGCATTCATATCTCCCGCTAAGACAACAATATCGGAGCTTCTTGCACGTCACAAAAGAGCATAAAGATCGTCGTAGAAGGCGTTCTTCTCGTCGTCGGAATTGGTGTTAGTCGGAGCGTAAGTTGCTACAATAAACAAGCATCTCTGATTAGAAGATTTTGAGTTTGATCTAATATTAGTGGCTAGTCTAACTGCGCACATCCTGCTATTCCAAGGAATCCAATCGATTAGACAGGATTCGGTACGTGAATTCAGCACTATACCAACACCCGCCTGCCCAGAAATGGCAGCTACAGAATCACCAGAGCAGCGCAAAAAGTAGCGAGTTGAAAGGTTTGGGGCAGTAAGTTCGGTAATTATAGACGGATCATATAAGCGCGTTTCCGATAAACAGCAAACATCAATAGATAGACTATCTAAGGTAAGAGCCAGTGCAGCTTGCTGGCCTATTTGTCTGAGAGTTCTGACATTCATGGCACCGATGTGAGCTGAAGACCGTGGTTTCAGAAAGTGGTCTGTAAATTCGCGAACAGAAAATGTTCCAACATGTTCAGCGCGGTCTTTTCTAAAGCTGGGATTGACAGACGGAGAGTTGTTAACAGTGGATGGGGGAGGGGAAGGGTCGGAAACAGTTTGAAGAGTAGGGCCAGCAGTAGCTTGTTTTCGCTTACCCGCCCTGTTGTATGCAGCAGGTAAGGCGACCCTGTTTATCGTGCGCGACGGCCGATGCAATATGGAGTTGGTTTTCGTAGTAATAGTCATGGTCATGGTTGTATGCGGGCTGGGATACTGCCAGGTCGCCCATGCCTAGACAGGAGAACAATTAGGGTTCTCGACCAAAGCCTTTGGCTAAAAAGCCTGACCCACAAGGCAGCGGGTTGGGTTGAGACCGTGCTTGACTGACCTTAATCCATTGACCTTCCTGGTATGAGTGACTCTGAAGGTGCTCGGAGAGCACCATCCAGCATAACTCAATGAGTCATAGAGGTACACAAACCATCGCACCACGTTAAGGTTCAGTCTCAGCGCGATGGACCGAAAAGGACATCCTTCACTTGAACCGAAAATAGAACCACAGTGGGTTTTCGGTTGCCGGATTCCAAATATGAATTGTCGTTACAGTATGTACCGAAATCAATATTCAATAAAAGGAACCAGTGCGAAAAAGATTTCCCGAGTAACAGGGCGAAGCAACTCACCGCAGCTACGGGGGTCCGCAGTGTAAAAGATTCCAATTCATCTGGCGAGACAGATACAGGATCTACGACGGATTCTACTTCAGCAACAGGTTGTAATCTTCCTGGAGGTGAAGTCAGGTTTAAGAGCGAATGAGTCTGAAATCGATCAGCACCTTTAAGCCGGAAGCCTATAAAATAAAATTTAGATTGCGTGGCAAGATGTGATTGGTTGGAAGCAAATGGTATCAATTTTCAAATAGACAAACAGTAAAACGGGATTAGCCAAATGTGGCTGACTTTGACAAAAAATGGAAGATGTACATTGTGAATGAATCTCGACATGAAAGGGTAGTTCATGAGAGTGTGAAACTTTGCTTGCGATTTCAACTATCGACCACATACTGCCTAGCACTGTGAACGCTCTTCCAGAATTGTCTGGATTCAGGCAAAGTGCCGCGCAGTCATAGACTACGAGTGGGATATGATACAGCTATGCAAGAAAGTGAAATTGTGCAGTACTTCTGTGCTGTGTAGCTAGCACCGTGCTATATTGATTTGCCACTGGTATAGAGCTGCCAGTCTATGCCTGGGCAACGCGACAGTATCCAAGCTCACTTGCAGACTAAGACTGAGCGGCACTTTGCTTGGATCAGGCATACGACTGTATACATACATACTTACCGAATAGGAATGTTAGGTTATGTAAAAGGAGCGAAAAACTAAAGTGCCCTTATCCAACAGTGGATAAGGTTGGTACGACCAACCTGTTTAATCACATGTTCCCAAACACATGTAGATAGCCAACAGTGGGAGCTTATCCCCACTGCCGGGGGTGGCAGTGGGGATAAGCTCCCACTGTTTATAAAATGCTCCAATATGGCGCGCGTCTCAAATAGTCTCTGACAACCAAGTCCAGCTTCTGGCCTGCACGAGTGGCTCCCCGAGCCCGGCGGAACTGCTTCTACCAAAAGGAGAAGGGGCGAGGGAGAGTGACTGGCGCCTGAAAACCAGTATGCTTCGGGCAGATGGAGCTCGTTAGCCTGGGAGGGCATTTCATATAAGGGCAGGAAAACCATGATTTTAAACCTCCGCTGCCTTGCGGGATACCCGAGTGCGAGAAAGGCTTCTGGAGAAAACCATGAGAAAAAAAACTGGAAAAGAGTCTGGTAGACGGTTATTTGGTGCACACCACCTCTTTCTGGCAAATCCCTGCTGCCTTATAGGTTACACTTGGTTGTGCAAAGGCTAGAGAAGCTGACTCGAACAAACGCCGAGTGGTGCTGGGGATGCCGCTTTGTACCCGAATTCCCAAGACCCTTCATTGAAGCCGACTCATCCTCCAGGTAGAAATAGTCGCACAAAAGTAAAAGTAAGTATCCAACAGTGGCATACAAGCACAACTTGTTTTCCATTCGTCCACTGTTTCAAGAGCATGAGGATCCTGATCCTACATGAGGAGTGCAAACAGCACAAAGCCGGTCGTAGGGTGTATGTAATAGAAAAAGGCATGCAAATGAGCATTTTGAACCTACACTTCAACTTTTACTACCATGCTCCAAACACATAGAAACATGCGGAAGCCGATACGTTTGCATCAGAATAAAATAGAATTTGAGTGTAAGAAAGGGAAGAATCATCCTTTTCCCCACGTTATCACCACAGGCAATCTGGGGAGGAGCAGATACAGCTCGTGGCTGCTATACGCAGATCACGTCACCGGCGTGCAACTGACGCCTTACAACCGAGTTCTGACTATCGTTGCAAGCCCTGTGGGAGAGATTGTTCCTCCCGAATCGGACTGTTTAGTCATTCAAAAAGCTGTAAAACATGAACTTCATGCGATTGTGATGTACATCCATGGTCGACAACGACCGAAGGAGGCCAACAACAACAACAAACACGCACTTGTACATGGCTTCCTGTATTAGGTATAACAGTCAAGTACCGACACCGCAAATGCCACTGATCGGGTGAGTACGGCCTATCGGTGTATGGTATGGTATGAAAGCACAAGTCTGATCCATGCAAAGTTCCGCACAGTCACAGACTGCACGTGGGCTAAGATACTGTCAGGTTGCCCAGACCTAGACAGATTTGAGGTGTAAGTAGTACGGGAGAGATTGTTGCTCTCGAAACGCTGCAAAGCATGCAATCGTCATTCTCTTATGATGCACACCCATGATGGAGCAAAAATGAAACATGACGACATACAAATGCTGTTGGGGAAAGCGGTAGCTCCAATAGTATGCGCTGACAAATCGGGCATCCTAACCATGAGGATGGGACGGTGGGTGAAGGGATGCACCGCATAGATAGCCAGTAGTTCCGGCCAGCAGCTTGCCGATACCGCGGACACAACAGCCAGTTTGTAGGTTAACTTTCCATCGGTGTGGAGAATTGGTTGACGGTGAAGAATCAATTTCCGAGTGCTATTCGCACCGCGCAGAGTTTCGGGCTAGAAAATAAAAACAGATCGTAGGTACTAGCAAAGTGACGGGGCGCATAATAAATTTTTTATGTGGGAAATCGTAGTCGTGCTAAAATAATACAACTCAGAGGAAGTGATGAACTGCTGCATGAAGAATTAAGGTGCGAGAGGTCAATAAGCTTGATCCAGCGGCTGTTCTGTCTACCCCTGTTGACGTTCTAGTGACAATATTTGACTTACGGCGACAAAAAATAGAAATTACCACGTCAATAACGGTAAGCCAAAAGTATTGTAGCACAGTAATAAGATGCATCCAACAAAACGCTCTTTAAACACAGATTTCAGACATGCTCTTGCAGGCCTCCAACCGCAGCGTTGTCAGACCGCTTGGCCCCCGAACCCATAACGTGGAAAAGGCCGTCGTCAGCAACGTTTTTACCAAGAACCTCACACTGTTTCAAGGAGTTATTTGTTTGGGGTGAAGAAAGCCTTGTAGGCCAATCATCTCGGATTCATGTAGAAGTAATTAGTCATGTGAATCTCCATGGAATTTGTCAATGTTTTATTTTTCCATAGACGAAGACCTAATGACCAACCATTTTGGTGAGACCTAGTATAGTCTACTAAACGATGGACTAATAAACATCTTTCTGGATCCATTGACTAAAGTTATTCGTTAAGGGATGGTGGGCGTCACACCAGGTAGCCCAGAAAAACTACATACCGTCTCGATTTCACACGGAAGGTAAAGCTTTCAAGACGAATCTGGCAATGACAGCCAAAAGAGTGCAATATTTTTCTCTAGTGATTCAAATAATCTATTTCGTTCCACACATTGAGATCATGCTCATTAGGAACATGGATAAGGTGATTCATTGGATCGATAACAATAAAAGTGAACTACGCACACGAAAATAAGGACAGGCAGACAAATAGGTGTAGTTACGGACACGCTGTTTTATTTCATGGAGGCTTTGAAACAATACATTTCAAGGTTGAACCCACAACGACGAACTATACCACAGACTCTTCAACATAAAACGCATAACGTGAATCTTACGAGATTGTAGGCAAGATGGCAACGGTCATTAGTTTTTTCAAGAGCATCGGGTTACTCAATCCAAGATGATAGTAAACGGAAGACGCGGCGGATTTCCATAGTATGAATGATATCAGAAGCCCATAGTGAGGAAAACAGCCGCACGTATGTTGAGGGGGTCAGGACGCGTCGATAAAGGAACATTCAGCAGTAAGTCGGAAAAAATTCACTCGTAATCATGATGCGATTAGTAATAACATTTGTTGTGGAAGACTAAAAGCAGACAGAGCGAGGATATTACGAAAAGGCCAGTAGATTATCAATAAATAACAAATTATACTGCGAAGCTACCGTTTTCGGGACCTGATGGTTTGGATATGGAATGAAAATCTGATGGGGTACCAAAGCAAGCGCATGGGCTCCTCGTCTTTAGAAGACAGTATGCGGGTTTAAAACATGGATGGGTTACCCGATGTAGTATAGTGAGAACAAGCAAACGTGATGAAAAGTATTTACAGACTATACCGATCTAAAGTGAACAAACTCAACCACCTGAAAAATTGCGACGTGTTGACCAGACACCGATAAATCAACAGAAGAAAACGTACCTTACGAAAACGGTCTTCGAAATACACACTATCTGGTCCAACTTCAATGTGACTGATAAAATCTGCGGCTGCGAGACCAGGTAGACTGGTGAACACCGAGATGCGTTCACCAGACGGAAGAACCGAATCATTTGGCTGTTGCGGTAAAACGTCCAGCTCCATTTGGGTTCCGTCCAGTTTGCCAAGCCAGCCTCGTTGCAGGTTGATGACATCTCGCCACTGATTGCCTTCGATTTCCGTCAGACCATCCAGAAGGGACTAACCGATTGACCAATTACGACATTGGGGCAAGAACAAAGTATGGTGTAAGCAATTATAATATCAGCAGATAGTGAGGAGCAGACAATTCAGCAATTAAACAGCAACGTACCTCGAAAAACGCTGTAATTCGGAAATACCATTGTCGCAAAGGTTTACGAACGACTTTAGCTCCAGAACGCCAGGACCTTCCATTCGCATCAACTAATTCATCAGCCAACACCGTCTGATCAACAGGATCCCAGTTGACAAATGCCAGACGGTAGTATGCAAGACCTTTTTTGTAAAGCTGCAAAAATAGCCATTGGGTCCAACGATAATACGAAGGATCAACGGTGCTGACTTCACGGGACCAATCGATACCGAGTAGCATGGTGGAATTCATTTGATGCCGCATTTTCTCAATGTTTCTGCATTGTGTACATTTATGAATTAGGTTGGTGAACAGGTTTTGATTGGTAAATAAAACGGAGTCATGAGCTGCCCATTTCGCGACTTTAAATAAGTAAAAGAAAGCGACCAAGATGAGCTCCAACCGAGAAATAAACACCTGTTCATTAACTCTATTATGACGGATGTGCAATCGTGCTGTACTTTGTGCTGTGCGGCTAACACCGTGCTAAATTGATTGGCCAGAGGTAGTGAACTGCATGCTGAAACAGGCTGGAGTCTTACTACCATTTCCTGTTATTCACCTTCCTCATATGTCTAGGCCTGGGCAACCTGACAGTATCTTAGCCCCCGTGCAGTCTCTGACTTTGCCTGGAT
>JACCGJ010000120.1:5636-41540 GCA_013407085.1 Atriophallophorus winterbourni
TCAGATAAAATCCCACACACGGGAATACATCGAGACCGAAGAATCTAACACGCAACCTCTCAACCACATTGAATTTCAGTGTGTCGGGAAATCGAAGGAATGCACTTCTAACTCTTGTGTTGTGTCGAAATGTTGTGTTCTGCATATCATCGAATGCTCTCGATTAGAACACATTATTAATGCCGCTGGAACCTCCGCAGTGCAATCACTTCTAGACTGTAGTCCGCAACTTCAAAAGCTATTCGTGCAACGCTAACACTGAGAAGCAGTTGGTTGCTTCGCATCGAGACAACGAAAAAGATGTTGTATGTAAACTCGGACTATTCGGTGCTTTAGAGACAAAAGTTGACCCAATTTTGCAAAGATATTCCATTCTGATGGCAGGCTTTAGCTACTAAATTGAGATCAAAAATAGAGAAGACTAAAATTGTAGACCGGACGGGTGATGTGAAGTGTTGCTTCCACAATAATTCAATATGATATGCTCTGGAGGACGCATGTTCAAAGCTCAGAAGCACTAATAAAATAAAACATTGATATAAATAGTGTACGCGGCGATCACATTCCCAAAACTTCTAATGCTAGTGCGTTAAAAGTTTCGGAAGTGTTGCATTTATCGGATGAGAGTAGCAGGCTTATGATCACTCAGACTCGAAACCGTGTACGTGTTATAATGTTTCTGTATGTGACCGCATAAAATAGTTCCCCATGCGAATCAGAGCGCTTAATCTGTATTCGTGTGGTGACCTTGTTTTCGATTACTATTTAAAAGTGACTGTATAGTTTAACCTGGTTTACCACTTGTCATCATCATCTAGTCTCGAATAACCATCTTTATTTTCACTATCAGATGACACCATACACACAGTTACTGGTTGTGGAGTGCCAGTTAGGGGATGCGAGTAGCACAATCTCCCAGATATTTAAAAACGTCTTGAGCGCTTCTTCGAAAATCATTTTTCGGTCGAGGAATTGAAAAAATGGTTCGTTTTGCGGACCACAATTTTTTTGAATTCACTTTACACATCTGTTTACCAATTATCAAATGCTCTCTCTGATTAATCTTGCCGTCGATATTTAAGGATGGCAACATCTAGAAACCAACCATGGAGTACATTTTTAGCACGTGCTCAACACAATACATAGATAATTGTTAATTGTAATTAAGGGATTATACGGCACGTAGGGGTGGAGGTCCGTCAGTTGATATTGAACGCGCCTGTCTATATTAACGAGCGCAGAACATACCATGGACTGTGCAGTTCTTAACCAGCTTAGGATTCGTCAGATGAATTACATTTAAGCTTGATCTCTGTTCGTAATGACACTCTTAGTCTGATAAAGCCTCAAAAAACTTTGGAATGTTGTGTCATACTGAAGGGAAAGGAGAACGTAACAGTTGGCGCGAACTAGCATCTCGTCAAGGTCAGTCCAACGGCGACACAAGCGCGAGAATTAAACCAAATGGCCAAAAACCGCATGACGATCAGAGAAGTAGCGATAAATGACCGGATGTTGGCCACCTGCCACCCATTAACGGATGACCTGAGATATTTGCAAAATTAATGCATAACGAACCAGAAGTCGGCCGATAATCCGATGCACGTGCGAGCGTTACGTGATGTGTGCAAAGCTTCCTTATAAATACAATCGGTTGCGTGACTAAAAGTAAACGTAGAAAACATTCTGTCCGAAATGTGTTAACCTTCCATTCACTACAATACAATTTCAAGGGTGCCCTATTAGCTGGAAAATAATTGTAATTGCAATATTTTGCGTATGTTCGAACTCTTACATTCACCTTGCTTACGAGTGTGACCGATTGTGGTTCCATTTCAGATAATTATATTTTCGGCATGTTTTTGTGCAGGTTCCTTTCTAATATGTCCCCGGGAAAAGTGGATTGCGTTAAATTGTTCGCAACTTCCATAAACTAGTTAACGATGTCACTAGACAAGCAATCGTATGATACACAAAAGTAAAAATAAATATAGGAGGACCTAAACATACTGAGAGATTATCCATTGAAAACTAAACAAAGCTGATCAACATGACGTTCACCACTACTAATAAGTATGCTTACTTATGCCTACACATCAGTACCGTGTCGCTTTAGAATTCGAAGGAAATTCAATCCAAAGGAAGTACTGGAATTGAGTTTGGCGTTAGAGCTCAGCAGCATCGCGTGCCTGTGCCCGGGTTAGGATTTAAATTTGGAGCCATCTAGTTGTAAATCCGACAATTTAACCGATTAGTTATTCCGCCGCGTTAGGTTGGCCTGGACTTATCCCAAATTAACAAACGAAACTCAGTCTTAACAAGGAGTGGTTACCCGACATGTCTCTGAATGGGAAACCGGTAACTGCTTAAGGTCTCACAGTCAATAACACCGCTGCTTGGTCTTCCCAAAAGGCGCGATTCATCTCGCGGCGATAATTCCGAAGGGCATTGATTACGCTTTTCTATTGGTATTCGCATTTAATGTTTAGTGATACACTACTCATAAGTACAATGTCTTTTCCGATTTCCGTCGCTTCATTCAAAGGAAGCACATAACTCGAGTTTCGCTCACATTAGTGCTCATCACTCCAACTTGGGGTAATCTTAAATTTAAATCTGTATGGAAAAGCTTAATCATCATCCATTGGTTTGGGAAAATCTGAAATGATTGCACGTCACGATAAAAGCGATCAGCTCAGAGAAGATAAATTGCATACAATGCACCAGTTAAATTGCTGCTCAACCGCTAACTGGTTTATGTTTCAGTGCACGTGAATACTCCTAAAATGGATTCCATCATGTTGTTATTAAGTCTTGCGTTTCAGCTATTAGCTCATCAAGTACTGAGAATATCGAGGGATAGTAACTTTCATGGTCAATTGAATGGAGGATCATACCACATATACACAAAATATATTGTTCTAAATAGGAAAATCCCAGAGTATGATTATGCTTGATTAGAAGCGTGTTTTGAAAACTTAAGAGGGAGTTTTGGCACTAAAATCATATGGAATACAAGTTCACATATTGACCACCGATTAATCCACTGTTTCAATGCATGCAGATTGTGACAAATACTGCCCCTACCCGATGAGTACCGCGAGCATGGAACCGGTTTTGTGGGGATGACGGAACTACATGTTGATGAGGATTTTCGTTTCAAGTTCATGTGTTTTAACTGATCCACATATGTGTGGTGCCAACTTTACCCAACAGAGGGATACAAGTCAAAAGCTTGTTAACCACTCCTCTACTGTTTGAAGCCCTGCGGATCCCGATAATAGTGTCTTTACTTGATAAGTGTAAACAGCGCGAAGCCAGTGGAGGTGTCTGATGCCAAAACGAAAAACGTTTCACGTGAAAGATTTTTCAATGAAAAAATGACAATCTAACAACATTGGTATACCAATTCGTGAGTTTTGTTTATGTTCTGAGATTAGCTAAATAGGTCACCTTGTAGCAGTTATAATTTCTTTTTGCGCATCGATCTCTAGACACAAAGCAAACACGAAAAGGAATTTGTTTCACCGCTCTATTTTGTTTTGATGAACCTGTACACAAAAATCAGAAATTGCGATCTATTAGCCATTCAGACTTATAAATAAATTCAAGAACCGCACACAATACAAGAATGTTCGTACGTGCAAAATAACAAACCCGACAAAGTGACCAGGTTAAAAAAGAGTACGTGAGTGAAGTTCCGGTCAAGTTGTTCACGCCTAAACATATTTGTAAGACTAAAAACGGTGATAAACCATTGAGCACAATGATTTGAGAAAATACGGTTTACGCATTCCTGTGTACGATGATACAACGCTGAAATAAGCTGATTTAATCGATATATATGAAGTGCTCAGTCCATTTTAACGGTTTCAGTTCAGAACCGTTTGAAATTTGCTGAGGCGTCAAACAAGGCTTTGTTCTTACTCCCACACATTTCGGCAATTTCTTTGCTCTGTTTCTGAAGCACGCTTTTAGGACGAGAACAGAAGGCATTTACCTACGAACGCAAAGTGATGGCAAGCTTTTCAAACTGTATCGAACCAAACCACAAAGCAAGCTACTGGATGTGCTAATCCGCTGACTTGCGGAATACGCGATCGCGAGAAAGGCTTCGGGAGAAAACCCTGAGGAAAAATCGGGAGCAGAGTCTCGTAGATGGTTAGTTGGTGCAACTGGCAACTCTCTGCTGCACATGTTTGCGGATAGGCTAGAGAAGCTGACTCGGACAAACGTCGAGTGGTGATGGGGACGCCGCTTTGTACCCAAATTCCGAAGACTTTTCATTGAAGCCGACTCATCCTCCATGAGGTAATTGTCGAACAAAAGTAAAGTAAAAGTAATCAGATAAAATCCCACACACGGGAATACATCGAGACCGGAGAATCTAACACGCAACCTCTCAACCACATTGAGTTTCAGTGTCGGGAAATCGAAGGAATGCTAAGGAAAACATGACTTTGAAAACCAGTGTTGCGTACAAGCAAGTCAACAGAGCAACATGGTAATTCGATTCTATTGTTTGCGAATAATTAGTTTTGCTTTTTGCGAACACTGTGTGGGAACTTGAATAAGACCAGCCGTAGACCTCGGAGATGTTGGGAGAATAGCATCTGACTTTGGGATTGAGCAAAACAGCAACATGGTTTACCAATAAACTGTTTTGTCAGAAGCAGGCAAATGCGAAAATCTGGCGAAATGAACACTCAGTTCAAGGCTGACTGGTAAATGACAGAAAAACATTTAAAATGGAAGACAACTGTTAAAACGATGATTTAAATGGAATAAGTTAACCTGATTTCAGACAACCAACACTGCATAGAGCCAATTTTTGCGAAAAGCAATGAGCCGTTTGCAATGCAATATTCACCTTTTTATTTATATTTATATTTTGATGTCTAAAATGTTTTCCCATGGAATAGATCGGTATCATAATGGTCACGATGACAAGGCGATACTACCCGTAGGATAACCAAGAGGTTCAGGAATGAAAATCCAACAAGTTACAACAAACTGCATTAAGTAAAAGCAACAATTAACATTCGGAAATCTGTCACATAACATTCAATTCAGGCCGGAAGACAAAGCGAAAGAAAAGGTCGGTCAAGTGAATCTGTAAACAAATAAATCAAATGGTCGAGGGATCACTCTTGGAATAATTCACCCCCTCATCCACGGTGTCCACCGAGGTGGTCAGCTCCGAGACGTCATGCCCATCGCCCTCCGAACGACATGAGTCCAAATCCAAGGAGGTGGGGAGAACGGGAACCGCGCCGGTCCACATGCGTCGCAGTTCCTCGAGACCGCCGAACAAGCAACAGGCGAACACGGTGAACAGCAACGTGCACGGGCAGAGATAGAGCAAAGCGGGTTGGGCTTTTTGTAAGAGGATCAGCATCAACTGGGTGACGCCTATGCCGATGAGGTAACCTGAAGCAGAAGAAGCAGCAGCAGCAATACAGATGTGCTAGTTTGGTCACATGCTGTGCAGTAGGAAGTTCAGGCATTAACGATTATGCATCGTATGCTTATTCGTAGGAGGCTCAGATGAAAACGAAATCAGATAATCCGATGAGTCAGTCAATCAAAAGGGAATGATTTGCCACTGGACTCAGGGTGAAGAATAGCATGCAATGGAATGAAGGGGACAATTCCCTCGGAGAAACCAGGTTGATCAGGATCGGGTGGTCTGACTACAGATTGTACGTAATGCGTAACTGTAACACTGAACCTGATGATGATAAACAGTCAAAAACCGGTAGTAGTGTGTAAGGCATAGGGATGCGAGTACCACAATAAACTGCTTTCATATGCGCCTCCAGCGCTTGGCCACCAATCACTTTGTGATTCTGTACTAGAACATCGTGGTTCTTTCTACTTCCTTTTACATTTGTGCGACTATCTCCTCCTGGAGGATGAGTCGGCTTCAACAGAGATGCTTAGGAATTTGTGAACGAAGCGGCGTCCCCAGCACGAAGCGGCGTCCCCACACCACTCGGCGTTTGTTCGAGTCAGCTTCTCTAGCCTTTGCACAACCAAGTGCGACCTGCAAGGCAGCAGGAAGTTGCCAGAAAGAGGTGGTGTGCACCAAGTAACCGTCTACGAGACTCTGATCCAGATTTTCCTCAGGGTTTTCTCCCGAAGCCTTTCCCGCGATCGGGTATCTCACAAGGCAGCGGAGGTTTAAAATCAGGGTTTTCCTTCCCCTCAATGGAATGCCGTCCAGGCTAACGAGCTACATCTGCCCGAAGCAAACAATCCGTGATCGCAAGTTCAGTTCGAAACTGTTAGTCAGGTGATCATGGGGGAATAGGCTATGGCACGGGTGTATCCACTTCGTTGGACCAGGGCATTGGCGATTAATTGTGCGGTTAACGCCGTGAAATTGTCTAATGGTTGCATACACTTTTACCGGGAGTTTCATGTCAAACGTGCTTGACGAGGTGATAGTAACAAAAACAAAGGCATCATGTTCGGTTGTAAGCCACAGTGAGACAGGTTTGTGTTAGGAGTTCACAATTATTAACAGAATGTCGCCCAATAGTCAAGCGGTGGATCAAAAGAAACCAGAGTTGATATTTGATAAACGTCATCTGGTATACAGATGAGGGAATGACCAGAAAACTAAAATACGTATTTCACAACGTTCGGTCCAATGTAGGTGTAGTGACATCACATGATGGGGGAGCTTGGTATGATTACACTCCCTGGGACATTGAGATTAGTTCCGGAACAAGTTCAGTCAAACCAACAAGGATAAATCAAAAAGAATAATAGATAGTCAAGCATCATTAGTTGAACGAACAGTGATAGATAGATAGATGGATAGACAGATAGATAGAGAGACAGATAGACGGACAGATAGATAGATAGATAGATAGATAGATAGATAGATAGATAGATAGATAGATAGATAGATAGATAGATAGATAGATAGATAGATAGATACATAGATAGATAGATAGGATAGATAGATAGATAGATAGATAGATAGATAGAGAGATAGATAGATAGATAGATAGATAGATAGATAGATATATTAGATAGGATGATAATGATAGATATCGCTCCTCGATCCCTAGTAGATACATCGATAGATTAGCATGATCGATCTGCATCGCTACATCGTCTAGCTCGCTCGACTAGATAGATCGCTGCGCCGTCTCTATCTAATAGATAGATAGATAGATAGATAGATAGATAGATAGATAGATATGTTCACTTAGTGCACGTAATAAAAATAACCAAAAACCAACTAAAATTGACGGATTAAAAGCGAGAAAATTGATTAAAAATGAAAACTAACCTATTAGTGAGCAGATAAAATTTCTTTTGAAACGAATGTTCCATACTGAATCAAAGAACGCTACGTAGGAAATCAGAAAACCTGAAAAGTAACAAGAGAAATCACTTAGATAGTGCACGCTCTGTGCTGTGGAACAAAAGTGGTGTTTCAAACACCCGATGCAAAGGAACCCTCGGTATAAATCAAATAGTCAACACAATATCCGTTGAAATGCTGAACAGTGGCAAGTCGATACGATCATCAGATGATGTGGAAATCATCTTTATGACGTTCAAATCGGCAACCTCGAATGGATAAGTTATCGAGCCGAACTGAGGCTCAGACGATGTTCCCGTCAAATAATCTCAGACGGTACTCACAAATTAGTGATTCCTATTTCCGTGTTAGTGGACACCTTTTAGCTTAATTTATCCCTCTATGACCCATGATATCCATCATTATACAGCCAACTATGTGTACGTATCAGCACAGTGATGGAAGTCATCAACAAACGAGATGGTCAGTATGAAAACACAAGCCGCACGTATGCTAAGAAGTAAGATAGCACGAGTCTGATACAGGCAAAGTGCCGCACAGTCAAAGACTGTCAGGTTGCACAAGGCTTAGACACATATGGACACGAAAATAGAAATGGCAGTGAGACTCCAGCTCACTACCGTTTTGCAAATCAATTTAACACGTTGTTGGCTGCACTGCACAGATGTACTGTAGGATTGCATATTTCCTGTTCTTTTTTCGTCCTCATATCTGTCTAGGCCTGGACAACATGACAGTATGTTCGCCCACGTGCAGTCTCTGACTTGGATCAGGCTTATGCTCTCATACCAAGATTGCATATTCGTGAGAAGAAATGGTCTACCCGCTCTGATACATCAGTGGGGCCATTTGCAAGTTAACACCCACTATCAAAGTTACACGGAAGAAGAGAGGTTAGGGCAGCCATTGGAACACAAACGACTCACTGGTAAAACGAGTATTACGTAGCCTCACTGTGAGTCAGTCAGTGCACCTCGTATTGTTGATCGAATAATCCAATACTTCAGAATGAAATATTGGCCACATGTATAACATTTTATCATTTTCCTTTTCATAAATCAATAATATCTAAAAACATGATCAGGAGTCATTCATTTGACGATGTTTGCTGTACTATCTGCATAACCATGCGGATGTGCTGCGCACGCAGTACGTGTGTAGTACGCAATTAAATTCGCGCTAAATTGATTTGCCACCGGGAATGAGCTGCATGTTGAAACATGCTGGATTCTCAATGGTATTTTCCCTTTATCATATACGTGTAGGGTTGGGAAGAACTTGCTCTTGACCGCTCACATTGGAGGCGTTGTGTAAAGAGTCGCCTGCAAGCTGGGGAGGAGCAGATACAGCTCTTGGCTGCTGAACGCTTGCAACTGACGCCCTACAACCGAGTTCTGACCATCGTCGCAAGCGCTGTGGGCGAGATTGTTCCTCCCGAATCGAACTTTTTAGTCATTCGAAAAGCTGTGGAACGTGAAAAAATCATGCGATTGTGATGTACATTCATGGTCGACATCGACCGAAGGAGGCCAACATATGTGTAGGCACAGATACTCTGACAGTATCATAGTCCAAGTGCAGTCTATGACAGTGCGGCACTGTGATTTCTTACACACATACATCTGTGCCACCGAAAAACTCTCCAATGTAGCGCACGAGGATACCAAACTAAGGGAATCTTTCATTTAATAAAAAGATCAGCTTGGAGCACTTAATACCCCGTTCGTCATCGCCACGGTTGAAGTGACTGAATAATAACAGCAGTCCAGGTGAAACAAAGCAGACTGCTGCGTGTTGCTCCGCACACCTGTGTAGGCCTGGAAAACAGGACAATATCTCAGCCACTGTACGGTCAATGATTGTGTGGTACTCCGCCTGCGTACAGACGGGTGACTATACGATTGCTGAAACAAAGTTTCCTTAATTTTCCCAGAAAATCAATAATCAGGGTAGCGTCGACGTTGTTACGAAACAGTTTCGTTTCGTCATCGAGCTAGACATCATCAGCAGAACTTCTTTCGATGTGACTTAAAATTGCTATTCATTGGTTTTTATAAGGTCCGTCTGTCCGTTCGCCATCACGCCCGTTGGTTGGTGGAATTTATGTGTTGCTTTCTTGTCCATCGAGTTTTCATTGGTCCATAGGTTGTAGCCAATTGAAGGTGCTGGTTAATCGATGTTGTTGTTGAGTGCCACGCTTCGATGAATTCTCGCGCTCGTCGGTTGTTTTGTTTGGCCAAAATCCTCGCGTTGTCCTAATCGAATTGGTGTCCGAATTGATCGACATGTATTGAAATCAGTGACCTTGGGTCGTGCCTCCGTGATGGCGGACGGACAGACGGACCTTATAAAAACCAATGAATAGCAATTTTAAGTCACTTCGAAAGAAGTTCTGCTGATGATGTCATCTAGCTTGATGACGAAACGTCCACCAACAACTACACAAGCTCGGCTAACACCATCTGAACAACATCTCCATCCTGATCTACGTATATTCTCCTCCATTGCTGAACAGTTCGGGCGATCAACGCTTAAGAACGCCAGACGCTGGGAAAGATTTGGCGGAAGAACAGATGCAACTTATGAACAACTATTTTTCTTGCATGAGTGCCAACGCAGGAACCTAACTCCAAAATCTTTACAACGACGACCACCGATCAACCATTCCCGTTCGCGGCAACCAATGGAACGACAAAATCGGCAGTGGTTGCAATTCATGATTGATGACGCACACAAACGACCGATTTGGCATGAACTAATACAGCAGTTAGCCGACGCCATCGCGATAACGACCCGAAAAACCAAGCTTAACAAACGGCGTGACCTGGAAAACAAACTCCGAATTATTACCCCCCACCAAGCTATCACCAGCGGCGAACCTTGGGTCAAGAACCTGTCCGACAGACCCCTGACAGAGAACGAACAACGAATTCTCGCACGTGGCCTTAACTTCAATTTGAAAGACGCCGATCGTACTGAATTCGTGGCTAATTTGGAGTCAATATGAAATCTCACACTATGACAGAAGACGCACAAGAAGAAGTCCGCCAACGAATTGTACCTGCGCTCACCAGGAACTTGGAACATAACACACTCAATAAACAGGAAACTAACGCTTGAACAGATTGAAACAAGACCGAAACATAGTTATCCTCCCTGCCGACAAAGGAAGAACGACTGTGGTAATGAACAGCTACTCCAGGACACAACATACAGACAAATGAACGAAGACCTGACTAAACGACTTGAAAACAAAATAAACGCATCTTTGAAGAAATTGAAGTTCATGGGTCAACTGAATGGAATGGAACAAACAAGAATGAAACCAGAAGATTCAACTATACCGAGATTCTACAGATTACCCAAAGAGAATATTCCATTACGCCCGATCGTTACCCCCCACCAAGCTATCACCAGCGGCGAACCTTGGGTCAAGAACCTGTCCGACAGACCCCTGACAGAGAACGAACAACGAATTCTCGCACGTGGCCTTAACTTCAATTTGAAAGACGCCGATCGTACTGAATTCGTGGCTAATTTGGAGTCAATATGAAATCTCACACTATGACAGAAGACGCACAAGAAGAAGTCCGCCAACGAATTGTACCTGCGCTCACCAGGAACTTGGAACATAACACACTCAATAAACAGGAAACTAACGCTTGAACAGATTGAAACAAGACCGAAACATAGTTATCCTCCCTGCCGACAAAGGAAGAACGACTGTGGTAATGAACAGCTACTCCAGGACACAACATACAGACAAATGAACGAAGACCTGACTAAACGACTTGAAAACAAAATAAACGCATCTTTGAAGAAATTGAAGTTCATGGGTCAACTGAATGGAATGGAACAAACAAGAATGAAACCAGAAGATTCAACTATACCGAGATTCTACAGATTACCCAAAGAGAATATTCCATTACGCCCGATCGTTTCCTTACCCGGAGGACCGAATTACAAGTTATCGAAAGAATTGCGAAGAAGACTGTTATATTTGGTGACAGACTCGGAACACGCGTCAATTCTGCAGAACAATTTCTCCAGAAATTGAAGAATGTGAGGATCGATGAAGATGAAATAATGGTCTCTTTCGACGTAACGGCGTTATTCACATCAATCGATCAAACACTCGCAAAGCAAATCGTATCAGCGTTGCTGGACGAAAAAGGAACTGACCACAACGGAAATCGATTAACACGAGATAGTTTGATGGAATTGATCGAGCTGTGCCTTCAAACAATGGTAAAATCAATGGTAAAATCTACGAGCAGATTCGAGGAACACCAATGGGATCACCGATTTCCAGCCTAATTGCCGAAGCAGTCATGCAACGTTTGGAATGAATCGCTCTACCAATAATACGGCCAAAGTTATGGATCCGCTATTTGGACAACACATTTGTGATCATAAAAAGAACTGAACTGGACGAATCGCATCGACTACTGAACTGTGTAATCAGCGGAATCCAATTTACCAGAGAAACTGAAGCTGACGGCTGCCTAGCATTCCTGGACGTTCAAGTGAGACGAACAAGCGAAGGAAATTTGGAAACCAGTGTCTACAGGAAGAATACGTACACAGATCAAATCTTGAACTATCACAGCAAGCATCCAACCAGCCATAAACGCAGCTGCGTTAGAACCCTATTCAAAAGAGCAGCAACACATTGCAGCACGCCGAAATTGAGAAGACAAGATGAAGAATATCTGTTCAAAGTGTTCCAGAAGAATGGATACCCAAGAAACTTCGTACTACGCAACAAGTTCAACCGTACCCAGCAAAGAAACGATGATGAAAACAGAGTCAGACGCGCTCTTCCTTATGTGCAGAATATATCAGAAATCGCAGCTCGGGTCCTTCTGCCATTTGGAATAGAGGTCGCGCACAAACCCGTGTCAACATTACGCAACCACTCCAACAATATGAAAGACAAAGTTGCGAAAGAAGAACTATCAAATATTGTCTACAAGATTACGTGCAGAAATTGCGAGAAGAACTACATCGGACAAACCGGTCGCAAGCTAAACACAAGAATACACGAACACCGGTTAGCTGTACGAAAACACGACCCAAGGTCACTGATTTCAATACATGTCGATCAATTCGGACACTAATTCGATTGTGACAACGCGAGGATTTTGGCCAAAGAAAACAACCGACGAGCGCGAGAATTCATCGAAGCGTGGCACTCAACAACGATATCTATTAACCAGCACCTCCAATTGGCGACAACCTATGGACCAATGAAAACTCGATGGACAAGAAAGCAACACATAAATTCCACCAACCAACGGGCGTGATAGCGAACGGACAGACGGACCTTATAAAAACCAATGAATAGCAATTTTAAGTCACTTCGAAAGAAGTTCTGCTGATGATGTCATCTAGCTTGATGACAAAACGTCCACCTACAACTACACAAGCTCGGCGAACACCATCTGAACACAGTTTCGTTGTATGCATGCACGAATGAATGTATGTATACATGTGTATGTATGTATGTATGTATGTATGTACGTGTGTACGTACGTACGTATGTATGCATGTATGTATGTATGTATGTATGTGTGTATGTACGTACGAAAGTATTAATGTATGTATGTATGTATGTGTGTATGTACGTACGAAAGTATTAATGTATGTATGTATGTATGTACGTATGTATGTATGTATGCATGTATGTATGGATGTACGTATGTAGACATGTATGTATGTATGTATGCATGTATGTATGTATGTATGTATGTATGTATGTATGTATGTATGTATGTATGTATGTATGTATGGACGTATGTATGTATGTATGTATGTATGTATGTATGTATGTATGTATGTATGTATGTATGTATGTATGTACGTATGTATGCATGTATGTATGTATGTATGTATGTGTGTATGTATGTATGTGTATGCATGTATGTACGTATGTATGCATGTATGCATGTATGTATGTATGTATGGACGTATTTATATATGTATGTATGTATGGACGTATATATGTATGTATGTATGGACGTATGTATGTATGTATGTATGTATGTATGCATGTATGTATGTATGTATGCATGGATGTATGTACGTATGTATGCTTGTATGTATGTATGTATTTATGTATGTGTGTATGTACGTACGTACGTATGTATGTATGTATGTATGCATGTATGTATGTATGAATGGACGTATGTATGTATGTATGTATGCATGTATGTATGTACGTATGTATGCTTGTATGTATGTATGTATTTATGTATGTGTGTATGTACGTACGTACGTACGTATGTATGTATGTATGTATGAATGTATGTATGTATGTATGTATGTATGACTGTATGTATGCATGTATGTATGTGTATTTATGTATGTGTGTATGTATGTATGTATGTATGTATGTGTGTATGTATGTATGTGTATGCATGCATGTATACAGGGAAACAAATGTATGATCCGGGCAAAGTGCCGCACAGTAATAGACTGCACGCGGGTTAAAATACTGTCAGGTTGCCAAGGCCTAAACTGTTACATCCCGAACAGGATAAAAAGGCTCAACGCGCACAACAGAACTCTATTGAACAAAGTGACATAATTTGAACAAGTTTGCGATTAATATTGACGGACCAATGAGAATAGAGTTGTAAGCGGATTTCAGTCGATACACTGTACGCGCGTGTGGGTGCATGACCGCACACACACAGTCAAATATAACGTAGATATGCTGCCTGTAACACAAACAAATAAATGATATAATGAAAGCACAAGTCTGATCCAGGCAAAGTGCCGTGCCTTAAGAGATACGAGCTTGGAAATGGTACTGGGACTCCATCGTGTTTCCTCACACAGTTCACTACCGTTGGCAAATCAATTCGGTACGATGTTCGCTGCACAACAAAGAAGCAACGGACAATCCGTTGCGATAAAAAGCATCGACACCGCAAGGTGACCCACCTGGAAAGACGGCATCCCCGTAACCCAACAGAGGCGTCATGATGATTTTGCTACAAGCGATCGGCCCGGCGCTGATCAATATTCGAAATCGAAAGGTCAGCGGGATCGATTCGTTGCTTTTGCCCGCGGAACCTGTGGCGACCGCCTCCATGATGCTCTTGGGGTCGGAAATCGAACGAACGTGGCGTTGCAACGGCATCGGGGTTGGTGGCACAGGGGTGGTCGCTGGGAGAGAGGAATCTTTCTGCAGCAGCGGTGAAAACGGGAGCGTTATTAGCAAACAATAATGAAGATGACAAAATCGGATAGCACATTTTGCTTCGAGGCTGAAGGTTTGTGGAAAGGTGTTTTGTAACACACGAAATAGATAACCGCATGCATGAGTGTGGGCAAATTGACAATGTCTCATTCCACATGTAGTCTGTGATTGTGTAGCACTGTATGAGAGTTTGTGTGGCTAGCAAGATGTTACCATTCAGTGCACGGATGTGCAATCGCGTAGTACTTTATGCAAAATTGATTGGTCAGATGTAGTGAGCTGCGTGTTGAAACAGGGTGGAGTCTCACTACCATTTCTTGTCCTTTTTTTCTTCCTCATTTCGGTCTAGGCCTGGGCAACCTGACACTAGCTTAGCCCACGTGCAGTCTCTGACTGTGCGGCACTTTGCCCGGATCAGGCTTGTGCTTTCATACCATACCAGCACGGATGTGCGATCGTGCAGTACTTTGTGCTGTGCATCTAACACCTTGCTAAATTTATTGGTCAGAGGTAGTGAGCTGAATGCTAAAGCAGGCTGAAGTCTCACTACCATTTCCTGTTCTTGTGGCATTCTCATATCTGTCTTGGCCTGGGCAACCTGACAGTATCTTAGCCCACGTGCAGTCTCTGACTGTGCGGCACTTTGCTTGGATCAGGCTTGTGCTTTCATACATTCAGTTCAAGGAAGTGATTCGTCGCACACACAACAGTTGCTAAATAAAGAGTGTCAGTGAACATTCGTGCGTGGATCCGTTGCACGGGCGGACACATTTGAAACCTCATAGTGTTTGAGTTTAAAACGACCGTCAAATGTTGTGTGTCACCTAGACACGAAGCCACAAAGCGCAAGTGAAACAAGTCCAGCTTGCGGTTAGAGTAATGAGTTTGTTGAATAGTGCCACTGAACCAATTAGCATTAAGTTGAGCGTGCTTGTCGGCAGTAAAGCACCGTGGAAGGAATTGAATCTAGTACAAAATCCCCAGGGTCAAGTGCCGGGGATGTGAGAAACACATTATATTTATCTTCATTAAGCGACGTGAGCGATGGCCAGGGATGACTTCAATGGTGAGAAGCCAGACAAACACAGTCTCCTTGTCCCTCGCGGACATTGTATACCAGAAGAGGCGTATGAATCCGCAAGGATCACCGGCTCGACTGGTTGGGATGATGTCGGGAGTCCCTGCTTGGTCTCTACCTCGCGAATGGCTTGTGAACCGTACCTACAGTATCCGGCCCCGATAGGTGCGATCCTTCATCTCGCTCCGCTGCCTTGCGGGTTAGGCTTTTGGGCCAAAGGCTTGAGGTGGGAGTCCTCAAGATCAACTCCTCTACTTCGGCCTGGGCAACCGGGTAGTATCACGCCCACACCCAAATTGATTGGGTGGCACTTTGTCATTTTTAAATGATTGTGTAAAAATATATATATATAGGGATGACTTCGCGATAATGCATTGGAACATCGTGGTTCGTTGTACACAGCCTTCTACCGTTAGAAGGCTCATTGAACCTAATCTTACTGACTCGATCCAATGATGACCAACAGCGAGTTACAGGCTGTGGTACGAGGAGGACAGTAAAAAAACAAAGGGAACTGGGAAAAACAGAACAGGACATACCTTGAAGAAAAACGGCGTAATGAACACGAAGAATACGTCGTACGACAGGAAGACGATAAACAATAAGGTGATCAACTGGAAATGAAAATGAAACAACGTTGAGCGCCAGGGTCGAAACATAAGGAAAGGGCTGGCTAACATAGAGGAAAAAAATCTGGAGCAGAATCTCGTCGACGGTTAGTTGGCAACTCCCTGCTGCTTTGCAGGTCGCACTTGGTTGTGCAAAGGCTAGAGAAGCGGACTCAAACAAACGCCGCGTGGTGCTGGGGACGACGCTTTGTACCCAATTTCCCAAGAATCTTCAAATAAAGATGAATCATCCTCCAGGAGAAGATAGTCGCACAAAATTAATTAAATTAATCAACCTAGTTAATACATTGCTATGAATGACCTTAGTGCTGGCTATCTACAAGTAACACCATTGTTGATGATGTTGGATAAATTTTAGTTTCACATTAGCCACAAAACAACTTACCTTGAGCGAGGGGAAGGAGATCGTCGAGGATAGGGCATGGGTCACAATTAAAATGCCTACAAACGATTGTATGGGCCAGCCGATACTGAAACGAGGACAAAAGTGGATTGTAAGCACAAGGTGAGAGGTTGGAGAATTCGATTAATGGGCCAGAGTAGACCAGTCAAATATGCGGCACTTTACGATAACGTGTTCGGAGCGAACAAAAATATTTCAATCGTCTCATTTTATGTGTATAAAAAACAGAAATCTGTCAACACGTTATGGGCATTTCAAGTTAAATTTCTTTCCTACCCGCTCCTCTGCTAACCGGCTTTAGTTGTATAAGCCGTTGTAGCAGGCGTGAACATATTACCAGTGATTTATTCCTATAGCTTTGGACGCCTTTTGGTGTACAAAAGCCTGTCAGCCAGTATTCCAGCGGTTACTGATGTCAGACATGGGTGCTCTCAAGATTCAAGAATTTATGGTATAAAAAAGCTCGTAGCTGAATGATTCACGGGAAAATGTCCGAAAATACGCCGAAGCATACCCAGCATGCGGCTAGCTCGGTTGTACACTGCTTCGCATTGCATACTAAACTTAAGACTTCCACTAATCCATACGCCGAGGTCTTTTTCTTTGGTTGTCCATTCCAGTTTATTTGATCCAAGGGTGTATGAGAATGGGAAATCTTTGCCTATTTAGAACATTTTACACTTTCGGAAGTTGAATGGAAGTTTATTTCGCTCCGACCAACTGTTCAATATATCCGAATCGCTTTGTAAGCGCAAACAGTCCACGCTTGACGTGATTCGCATCGAAAGTTTAACATCATCCACAAAGAGAACCATTTTGGCTGTGACAATTTTCGGAAGATCGTTAATGTAGATCAAAAAGAGAACCGGACCAAGTACCGAACCTTGTGGGACACCGCTAGTGGCTTCGATTTCTTCAGACATCACACCATCGATACGTACAGTTGCCCTGCGATCAAGAAGGTAACTTCTCAGCCAGGTAAGAAGGCACCCATTATTACCAACATCGTGCAGCTTGCACAGGAGTATAGAATGGTCCACGCGATCAAACGCCTTTGATATGTCCAAGTAACACGCATGCACGCAACCACCATTATCCACTGCCTGCGTCCAGTCATCCAAGCAAGAACGAGACTTCCTAAATCCATTTTGCTCTCTGGACAACAAGTTTTGGGCTTCGATATGACTCATTTTTGTCCAATTTTGTAATTGATGCTATAATGGATGCAGGCGTACCGACACCGGGCATTCAGATAGGCCGCGACAAGAAACTTTTTCGTTTGGATGATGCTAACGATGTACTTCTACACTTCGATTCCTATGCGGATGTGCAATCGTGCAGCAATGCTGTGCTCTGCGGCTAACATCGTGCTAAATTGATTGGCCAACGGTATTGGGCAGCATGCTGAAACACACTGGAGTCTCACTACCATTTCTATTTCCCCATCATATCTGTCTAGGCCTGGGCAACCTGACAGTATCTTAGCCCACGCGCAGTCTCTGACTGTGTGGCACTTTGCCTGGATCAGGCTTGTGATTTCAGCATATAGCATATGTGGACCGTCAGTTTAATTTAAACCGACTATGTCGTATCATACCATCCTTCGGTATGCGGTTTGCTCCTTCCAAGTGCAAAGTTCTGTTACAGGATATTGATCCGACCTGAACAATCAGTAACTTTCAGGGGTTGAGTAGGGTTGCATTACTAGTACCGCGTGTTTAAACTTTATCTTTAGATTTTAGCTTTCATTTTCCGATCTACGCTAGCGGAACAGTATAGGTCCACACGCCAATCCTTGGGCAACACCACTAGTGACATCGATTTGCCTCGACAATAGACCACCGAGACGAACTCAGCAGCGTCAGTTGCTAAGGAACTCTCGTATCCGTTCACTTTAAGCAATCGTGGTTTAATGTTTACTACTAAACTGACTGGAGGAACTGGGCATTGCATTATTTGATTTCATTATTTCGCAGAGGTAACACAGTTTACCGCCAGAAATTGTCCCGGTGCAGAATAAATGATCTTCAAACGAACTTTTACGTTGAGTAATTCAGTGTCGGCCGCAGCGAAAACTGAACACCGCTCAGTGCTTCCGTTTATACAATGGGAATATTATTTTTATTCATTTGCATGCATTTCCATCACACACACACCCCAAGACCGGTTTCGTGCTGTTTGCACTCACCAGGTAGGGACAGTAAGATGAGGATCCGCATGTGCTTGAAAATCTTAATTTCAAAACGTATAGATAATGGTATCGCGTATGGCTATATACTTGTTTCATCATAAATATTTAATCTTGAAACGGCTGATATGGTTTCTCATTGTACTAGGTTAGCAAAGTAATTTTCCTAACCATAGATGATATCCAGTTTACACATCGTAAAGGGTAATCAGTGAAGTTCTAACTTAAGCGTCATAGGTACGAATATGCTGGAACCTGATGGTTCACTAGTTGAAGCTTGCATGCAGCGCGATCATAAGGCGTAATTTGACGTCTGCAATACAACGAAAATAAATCATGTTATGCAAAACTTCATTGAGGTGGCACACAAGTATGTACGTATGTATGAAAGCACAAGTCTGATCCAGGCAAAGTGCACGTGGGCTAGGGTACTATAAGGTTGCCCAGGCGTAGACAAATATGGGAAAGGAATATGGCAGTGGGACTTCAGCGAGTATTCGTATGCAGCTCACTGCCGTTGGCAAATCAATTTAGCACGATGTTAGTGTCCCGAAACAGAGTCATGTCGCGATCGAACAAACGTACCTCTGGTCATTTCGATAAATCAGCCACGTCACCATTAGAGCCACTGCGAACGGACAGATACACAATTTTGTCACGTGGAAGGAAAATTTCACTTGCCGACGGAATAGCTTCAACGTGCCGTGAATTCTGTAATAGAATAAATGTTTTTGATCAATCTTTTGCATTCACGAAAGCGACGGTATGGTATGGTATGAAAGCACAAGCCTGATCCAGGCAAAGTGCCGCACAGTCAGAAACTGCACGTGGGCGATATTACTGTCAGGTTGCCCAGGCCTAGACAGATACGAGAAAGAAAATAGAAATGGAAATGGTAGTGAGACTCCAGCCTGTTTCAGCATGCAGCTCACTATCTCTGGCCAAACAATGTAGCACGGTGTTAGCCGCACAGCACAAAGTACTGCACGAAGCGACGGCAGAGAATAGTGTCTCGAATTAAATCAGCCGAGACACAGCTGAATCTTGAGATAACCTTAATACCTCGTCTGATCAGCATAAAATCCTTTTTAAGGAGGCCAGGAAAAATTACGGGGGATGTGTCCATAGGCGCGATTAGTCTAAGCGTTTGATCGAGAGCACAGTATTTATAAAGAGCTGTTTATAAATACTTGTGACCCCTCGTGTAAGATCAGGTGCCAAGACAGACTAAAGCAGAATAGGTTGTATATGTTTGTGGCTACTCCTCTGTGCCAAGCCCATAGAAATATTCACAAAATTGATCACGACGGTCAGTAATGGAATCACTGAACTCGAGTTTCGCTCTTAAACAATCTTGCCCACCGGATCTAATCAGTAATACCTTACATTGTATCCAATTGGAAGAACTGACAAGAAGAGAGAGTGGATCAGTTGGACCACCGCAACCGATGTTGGTGGCTCCATCTCAACTGGTCGGACTTATAACCTTACACAAACGTGCCAGTCTAAAGAAACATTCATGAATGATTAATCGCATTCGGTCAAACGGTGGCACAGGTCGTAAGACGTAGGACTACAACGGTGATAGTTTGGGGTACGAGTCTCATCTGAAGCGGGGGATATACTCTGCTTGAGTCCAGTGCTCGTGATAAACTTTGTGACACATTTCCAGCTGGTGAGAGGAGCCTGGATTATTATTATTCTTGTTAATGCCGGCGTGAAGATTCGTGGAATGCCAGTCTGCTTTTTGGACAGCTTTAACCGAATAATTTCTTTTCAAAGATGATTCAAATGTACCCGGACAATATATATAAGAGCGAGGAGATAAAAAACGATTTCAAAATGACGTGACACTTACTGGGTTGTAGCCGCATTGAAGAAGTACATGATCCAGAATGCCAGCACGGATGTAGTGGAGATTACCCCAATCAAGCAATAGAGCGCGATGGTAATATACACTTAAACAAACAAAAAACAGAATCAAATTGGAGACGCCGTAAGCGTCCTGC
The DNA here is from genome assembly GCA_013407085.1 of Atriophallophorus winterbourni. Lineage (NCBI taxonomy): Eukaryota > Metazoa > Platyhelminthes > Trematoda > Plagiorchiida > Microphallidae > Atriophallophorus > Atriophallophorus winterbourni. The sequence continues at coordinate 26,493 of JACCGJ010000120.1, forward strand.
ATAACACGAAGTAATCCGTACTACTCTATGGATCGGAAACCTGGCGAGTGACAGCAAAGTCTTCTGGCCGCTTGCAATCATTCCACAATAATTGCCTTCGTCGAATTATTGGGGTAAAATGGCCAGAAAAGATAAGCAATCAAGACCTGTGGCAGATTGCTGCTGAGGACCTGATCGCTCAGCAGATCAGTAGAAGAAAGTGGAGATGGGTTGGGCACACCTTGCGGAAACCTTCTGATGACATCACGCGTCATGCTCTGGTATGGAACCCAATCGGGAAGAGACGGGTCGGACCCCCAAGGCTATCCTGGAAGCGCTCGTGTGAAGAGGAAATCCCCAAGTGCGGACTTAACTGGAACGACATCAAACTGGCTGCTATGGACAGACCAAACTGGAGACAAGTTGCCGAGGCCCTATGTTCCTCCAGGAACTCAAGGGATTAAGCAAGTAAACAAGTAAGCTTGTCTCTTCTTACCACTGATTCGCAAATGATTATGCACCTTAGAATCTGGTACTCAAAGGAGGTTTAGAAGAGCATCTAGCCAACCTACATACTAAACGCGTTCCAATTTTCGGACAGGTCAGACCAGCAGATATGATAAAATGGCACACTGAAGCAGCGTGAAACAAGCACAGCAAACCAGATTGAATATGATTACTATCGATCATTTAATAGAAGCAACCGCTTTCGTCAATTGACTGCTTCACTGAACACTAAGTTTGGCGGTGAGGAGCTAACATTCACATTGGCGGGGTATTTGAATCGGTCACGCGCCGATTTTTTGCGTTTCTCTTCTTTTAAAAATTACCTCTGACTTTTAATTATATCCACAATTCGTTCATTTCAACGGAGGGTTAATTGTAAAGTGCAACGCGTTTAAAAGAAATACGTGATACCGCAAAGTTGGATCGAGAATTTCAAACTAAAACGGTTTTGGTGCGTCTCGGTCGTAACAATTACAATACACGTTGTCGATAAAATCGTTAAAAATGAAAAAAGAAGCATCATGAAGGCTGGCATGTCTCCTGTAGACGCAAAGTAGGGGATTGAAGAGATCTTGTATTTTTCGGTCCTTGAATAAGGATCGCGATATTGGCTTCGCTTAGATAAGAGCGAGTTGCAAGCCTCTGCAAGGATTTCTTGCAGTGGGTATGCACTGTCGGACAAAGTGACTCTGATCTATCTGTTACATTCAGGGAAATGTCGATCAGCGATCATATCTCGAATTAATATGCTGGCGGCACAGTTAAATCATGCTATAGCCTCAATGTATCAGGATCAACTGGTCCGTCGCGCTGAGACTGGACCCCGTGGCGCTGAGACTGGACCTTAACGTGGTGTGATGGTTTGTGTACCTTCATGACCATTGACTATACTGGGTGGTGTCTTTTGGTGCCAGCAGAGCTACTCACACCAAGAAGGTCGATGGATAGAGGTCAGACGAATTCAGTCTCAAACCACTGCCTTGTGGTTCAGGCTATTTAGCCAAAGGCTCAAGGTGAGGCCAACCCCCTACTTCGGCCTGGGAAACCGAGTAGTATCACGCCCACAAGCAATTCTGAAAATAAAGGTAAGAATGACAGATCCCGTGCTCTCACGCTCTCTGCTCAAAATGCTTTAAATGATCTAACACTGCTTGCAAACGATTGGAATATGTTTGGGACCGATCGTGTATTCATAATGTAAAGAAATTTGAGTGGAATCGGTTAGAGTAGTTTTTGGGTAACGTTTCACTTCTGACACAGCTTGGTCAGGCCAAGGGTGATAGTCAGGACAGGGAACATGATTAAGTAGCGGTCAACCCACCACCACTTATTTGACTTTACAGCTTCCCTAGTAAGCAAGTAAAAATTTGATGACGAAAAAAGAGCTAAAAACGTTTAGACCGATTACACGAGAAGAATAAGATTATTTAAAAGATAGATTAACTGTCCTGAAAATTTGCTTAATTATATACGATTGACATCGACCAAAGGAAGCCAACAACAGTGAACAATTTGCTGCGATTAACCCGTCAGTATCTCTCTAAATAAGTAAATATATAACTATCTATTTGTTCATCTACCAATCTATCTATCTATCCATCCATCCATCAATCCATCTATATATCTATCTATTTATTTATCTATCTATCTGTCTATCTATCTATCGATCTATCCATCCATCCATCCATCCATCCATCCATCTATATATCTATTTTTCTATCGATCTATCTGTCTGTCTGTTTGACTATCTCTCTATCTGTCTATCCATCCATCCATCCATCTATCCATCCATCCATTTCTCCCCCTATCTATCTACCAGGACTAAATTGTTTGTGGAGACCATTCTCATTCCTTTTTGACAATCAAGGCGAAACTTCACTCACCTGCTACATCGTAAAAGAAATAGTACAACAGCAAAGTGACGGAGGCTACCACAACCATCGCGAATATCATCAGCAGGATGAACCAAGTCGAGGATTTTTTCTGAGCGGCCCGTTCTTTTAGGCGTAAGAGTCTGAGGAAGATAAACACATAGAGCATTGACAAGAAAGCACGTCAACCATTTTCAGACGCTCACTCTTAGAGACTAACTTAGCAAAATTTGTGACAATAGGAATTATACAGACCGATTAAAGACTACCTGGGTGACTCGAGGCAATGAGACTTCAACGAGTTGCCAGTCGCAGCGGAGTAATGTTCGCTATTTACGTGAGACCAATCATAAAGGTTCACACCAGCGTCTTATAAACACTCGTTTAAAGTGCATGGAAATAATAGCAATAATAATAATAGCAGTATCAGTCATGTTAATTGTATGTCTAAGCCTCCGTAACCTGACAGTATCTTAGTCCGTGTGCATTTTATAGCTGCGCAGCACTTTGCGTGGAAACAGGTTTGTGCTTTCATACATTCACACAACGGTATGAGAGAAATCACAGTACAGAAAAGATGAATAGTTGAAAGACCTCGACTGATTAGCGTTTACACTGCGATATGATAAACGAGATAACCCGGAGCCATTGGCTGAGAACTCACAAAGTTTCCCACGAGGCCAGCACCATTAGCGAGCCAATGATTAGCGAGAGGAAGGCACACACGTAGACCGGGCTGTACACAAGCAACGCATGACCGAGTGACAATGAGGGGAGCTCGGCTTGCTGCACCTCCGCCGAGATCACTTCCCGATTGCGACGAAACAGCTGCAAAAACGGTTGAACGGAGAACAATGGCTTATAAAGTTGACGACTCGAATCGTCGTGAAGTTTCAAGGGCTTTATTCTTCAGATGCATTAATAAGAAAAGCGTGATGGCATCCCGTTCTTATATGTTACACGAATTCCAGCGTTACTCGATATTCGAATGATTACTTCGGTATGGCATGGTATGGAAGCACAAGCCTGATCCAGGCAAAGTGCAACACGGTTTACTGAGACTTAATCCCCAGACATTTAACCACCCCAGTCAATTAATCTTCAGTTACTTAATCCCCAGTTTGATATCTTCTGAATAATGCAGAATACGTTCAAATGAATTTATTTAGCAGGATAGATATGCAATTGATTTTGAAAACGTCAATCTTGACGTAGTTGAGTATCGCTGAATTGCTCGAGATGTACTGGTGTATATCTCAGCATACTTCTTCTTCTATTTGATTTGAACTCATGCACTTGCTTGAAGAACTGAGGCCGTATGCTGTCGATAATCGTTTCGCAACCCGTTAAGAAATGTCCACATGGTGGGATGTTGGCAAGAAAAGACAACACTTTACACAATGGCTCCAATGGGAGCGGTCAAGAGTAAGTTCTTCCCAGCTCGCAGGGTGAATGCCAAGAGCGTTCATCTCATTTGCCCAATGGTCGACTTCCTAATCGCAACTCACTATAGAGTAGATTTTTCGGAATACGACCATTTTCTATTCTGTAGGCGCGGCCAAGATACCGCAGGCGGCGCTGTCGTAGCAGGTACATGGTCTGTAGACCAGCTTTTAAAATCAAGTCAGCAATAGTCACTATGATCATCCACGATATGTTCAAGATACGATGGATGCTTCGAAGATGGAAAGCATTCAGCTTCCATTCGTGTCTGGCGTAGGTTGTCCAGGTTTCACCGCTACAGTAAAGCACTTAGTACCCACGCGCTGTATACCATCATCTTTGTGTTTGCCGTCAACATGCGGTTGCCCTAAACACGAGAGTTCAATCGGGACAAAATAACACCTGCTCTGCCAATCCGCTTATCAATCTTCGTGTCTAGCGAGAGGTTATCCGCAACGGTTGAAATAAGATATGTGAACTGATGTACTGGTTCAAGCTGACAGTTTCCAACAGTGATGATTGGAGAGGCGATATAAACCCTTGACCAATGACGTTACTGATCGTTAGCCAAAAGCCTTTGTATGCCGACGAAAAAACATTGCATTAGCAAATGCAGGTGTTCTTGGGAGTCAGCAATAATGGCTGCATCTTCGGCAAACAGCAGGTCACGGATTAGCCCATCCCAAACCGGTTCAGATTGAAAAGCCTGCCATCACTTCGCGTGCGTAGGTAAATGCCTTCTGTTCTCATCCTAAAAGCGGGCTTCCGAAACAGAGCAAAGAAATTGTCTAAATGCGTGGGGCCAAGAACACACCCACGTTTGACGCCTCAGGAAATTTCAAAGTTTTATTAACTGCAAACATTAAAATGGACTGAGCTCTTCATGCTACAGTGGGAGGAAACAATGAAGCATGATGATCTTCGTGTCTCGCATCTTTTGTGGGGCAGACTACTACTGCCAGCACTTAAGAGGTAAATGGTGAAGAGGCTGTAATAATGCTGTTCTACAGCATATTTTGAGCTCAGGTGGAATTCCGTCGTCACCAGGGATTTCCGATTCACATACATACATACATACATACATACAGACATACAGACATGCATGCATGCACAGATGTGTAATCTGGCAGTACTTTGTGCTGTGCCGCGAACATCGTGCTAAATTGATGTCCATAGGTATGACTCATACCAAACAGCTGGAGTCTACTACCATTTCCTGTTTCCTTTTTTTTCCTCATCATACTCTGTCTAGGCTGGGCAACCTGACGTAATTTTAGACCACGTGCAGTCGTCTGTGCGACACTTTGCCTGGATCAGTCTTGTGCGTTCATACCTATATCATATCATACACCATAATACATACATGCATAATCCATACATACATACAGGCATACATACACATACATACATACATACCTACATACATACATACATACATACATACATACATACATACATACATACATACATACATACATACATACATACATACATACATACGCATATGCATACGTATATGCATGCATGCATGCATGCAAAGACTTCGCGTGGACTAAGATACTGTCGGGTAGCCCAGGCCTAGACGGATGTGAGAAATAATAACAGAATTGGCAAACTACAGTGAGTTTCCGCATGCAGCTCACTACCGGTGGCAAAGCAATTTAACATGGTGTTAGGTGAACATCACACAGAAACAAAAGGTCAAATTCCAGAATAGCTAATTTCATCGAGCGGAAACAACGTACCTCGTCGAAATCCGACACCGGAAGTCGAGCGAACACAACGTCCGGGTAGCGTTTGGCGAACGAGTTCAAGTATTGGTCATCTTGCGAATCGCTTGACAGGATCCCGAACATTTTGGGCGAATACTCTTTATTTGGCCCAAGTGACAATTTAGTCTGTTCGAGTAGCAAGATATGTTGCGATCGGTCGAACGAATACGTCAAATATATGTTCTCGTCTGAAATTGGTTTCCATTTTAGCTGGGAACAAAAGACAAACGGTGGATGGCCACACGTAAACCAAGGTAACCGGAAACCGATTAGTTGAAAAAGCAAGGAAAGGATGATGAGCCTATTTTCAGACGAGAACCGAGACTGAAAAGGCAACTAATGTAACACAGACAGTGGAGATCGTTTGCAATGATTGCAATTAGAGAATCTAACTGCGTTCTAAGCACGCAACGCTAGAATAGAAAAAAATGATATAGTATATGCTCCCATGTGCAACAAGGCTCCTTTCCAGGATTGTGTCCTTAACGCCTCATGATGGAATTGATCTTACAAGGAAGCATGAGTGACAAAAAGTTCACAAGCACTTCAAGATGAATAGCAATCAAAGCCGCGTGAGAGCTGTTGTGATGATGCTGTTGCATTCAAAGGGGAGGTGTATGAGGGTTAAACAATCGTTACGTAATACCTGCTTGGCGACGTTTCCTGAGTAATGGTTAATAAAAACCGTCAATAAAGATTACCCATTGAAATCTCGCTCATACAGTGACCATTCGCAGATACATCATCATCATCATCAAAGACAGCAATACACCGGTAGCACGTACCGAATGCTTAACTGTCATACAACCATGAAAAAGTAAAATCCTAAAAGATGGGGAAGGGTGGGACTTAAATTGCTACGGCTTCTATAGAAGAGTAAGCACAAACAAACTGGGAAGAGGTGCCTACACCTCGAATGGAACATGCATTCAAACAAGTTTCGTGAACGAGTAGAGCAACATCAGCACGGCAGCTGAAAAGAGATGCTCGATTTTCAAGTCCAGAAAAATGTGTAGAACTTGTGCAAACTAATCTACGTGGTAATAAGCGCAGCAATATTCAGCGATTAAGAATTAAATCCATATACTCCAGTAGAGAGAAACTTGCCAAGTATCTAGGAGTCACCATTTCTGACAACTTACGCTAGGCTGCTCATTTTAATTCTATTCTTAATAAAGTAGGAACTCATGTTAAGCATTTCGCCTACGCTCTTTTGGCGTAACGACTAACCTGATATCTCACTTCACTCTCGCTTATATGGTACCCCATCTTTTATACTGATCTCATGCAATTTATCCTGCACTTCTTTCAAAGGAATTTGTGCTAATAAGACGTTGTATCAAAATTATTTACCGCGGACTCCACACAGAACTAGCTAAATCTCAATCTTTCTCTAAAACTCGATCGAATTACATGTTATTTCCATCTCGAACATCACTATATCAGCGTTCCTTCACCCACCTCGACTCAAAATATCGCTGTCAAAAGGATGTAGTCATCAAACAATTGAAAAAAACATTTATCTCGTTGATATTTCGTAATTGTGGCATTTTGTTTCTTTTGTCGTTTTAAGTCATCTAAAGCTGAAGAAGATGTACTAATGTCTGTGATGATTCATTAACTCATCTTTTCTTTGTATACCTATCTCATGACTCCTTTTTTCATTGTACTCGTGTTTAAGAATATTAAAGCCACTCGAACAGGACTGTGTCTCTTTGATGTTCGTAACGTTTGCGTCTATTTTACACTATGATTTAATCTTCTATGGACAAAGCACTCCGCGCTGAACGTTTTGACTGCACCCAAATTGTTCGAATGGCGGTAAACAATGGAAGTATTGGTTCTTCACTGTTACAACGACATGACATCAGAAAACAAGGCAAAACAAAGCTTGTTCATCACTTCTCAGCAAACATGATTTCATGACCATCATTATTAATTTAACGGCAAGATTAAAATGACACGGTTTGACGAATCTTCTTTCACGTGTAGCTCACCAGTGTGACCAGTGTATTGCACGGATGTGCAATCTTGCAGTACTTCTGCGGTGTGCGCTAACACCGTGCTAAATTGATTGGCCACGAGTAGTAAGCTGCATGCTGAAACACGCTGAAGTCTCACTACCATCTTTAATCTTTATACTCTATTTCTCATATCTGTCTAGGCCTGGGCAACCTGACAGTCATATCGCCCACGTGCAGTCTCTGACTGTGCGGCACTTTGCCTGGATCAGGTATGTGCTTTCATACCATACCACCAGTGTGACACCAGACGGTGGATGCCCTGGCCAGGCAGATGAACCGCTTCAACCTTGACAAGGGTAACTGCATCTAGTAGCAGTTGTATCATGAATTTCGTACTTCGTTTGTTAATTATTACTTTTGGGTAATGCACATCTCCATCTACCATAGTTGTTTCGGTTGTTTATGCATTTATCTTTTCTACCGTAAACTGACCGCTAACTGGCCTGTCTCGTAAGTCTTCCAACAATGCATATCCTGTCTAGGTCTGAGCAACCTGACAGTATCATAGCCTACATGTGTCATGTCATGGCTTAGCCACCTCGATTCTAGTAGTTGGTGAGACTTACATAGGTGATTGAAGTCTTAGAAGGTCCCATACCGGTAAGGCAGTACTTCTGATTATCATTTTGGCCATGGAAGTTCACGACGAGCAAGAAACCAGCCTGAAAATCAAGAAAATTCCTGTAAAGATACATATCACGAATGAAAATTTATTATGAATACTGCTGGTTGTGTTGGTGATGAAGATAAATTATAATCATCAGAGTCAGTTAACAGTGCGAATCATTGTACATCATCAGTCAGAATTGACCAACTAGACACATCATTGCGCGTAATATGAACAGAGAAAGACCTCTCGTGCAATAAGGCAGACTATACCAAACTCGTCTGTAAACAAGTCGCGCTTGTAAGCCACTGTTGGGTAAGGTTGGCACGACCAACCAGTTTAATCACATGAGCGCACACTCATTTGGACAGGGTTTGAACCCATGGCCATGAACAAAACGCTCATTTGCATACACTTCCATCACACGCACACACCTCACGACCAGTTTCGTGATGTTTGCACACATCAGGTAGGGACAGTATGATCACGATCCACATGCGCTTGAAACAGTGGAAGAATAGTAAACAAGTTGCGCTTGTATGCCACTGTTGGGTAAGGTTGATAGAACCAACCTGTTCAATCACATGAGCTCACACTGATGTGATGTGATGTGAAAGCACAAGTCGGATCCAGGCAAAGTGCCTCACAGTCAGAGACTGTACGTGGGCTGAGTTACTGTCAGGTTGGCAAGGCCTAGACAGATATGACAAAAGAAATAGAAAGAAAATGGAAAATAGAAATGGTAGTGAGACACCAGCGTGTTTCAGCATGCAGCTCACTCCCGTTGGCCAATCAATTTAGCACGATGTTAGCCGCATCGCACAGAAATACTGCACGATTGCACATCCGTGCAATGATGTAGGATGGGTTTGAAACCATGATCATGGTATGAAAGCAAAAGCCTGATCTAGGCAAAGTGGGGCACAGTCAGAGACTGCATGATCATGAACAACAACTGTCCCTACCTGATGAGTGCAAACTGCACGAAACCGGTCGTGGGGTGTGTGATGGAAATGCATGCAAATGAGCTTTTTTACATTTGCATGGATAAAATGGATGGTTAAAAATGAACCAATTAGAATTAAAAAAACAAACTTCCAAAAACATAAGAACGCTCAGACGGAGTATTCGGTATCATCGATCAACTTATCTCAAACGTTATTTTGAAAATTTTCACGAAAAAACATCAAAAAGTACAAACCTCATAATCATGCCCGTATGAAATTTCAAGAATTACCGAGACAAGTATTAGTATGGCAAACATGGATGGCTGAAATTAAAGCAAAACAAATTTAAACTTCAATTGAAACGATAATACAAATTAGTTTGGAATTAAATTTATAAGTGTACTGAAACGAGCCCATGTAACGAAGAAAACATTCAAACGGAACCTTCAAACGAGACTCCTACAATCACACGTACAGGATGTAATTCAGACTGTACACTCATGCTGGTCAAGGCCAATGCGGCCCTGTAGTACACTACTTCCAAAGGTTGTTATAGCCGGGTGGCAGTGGGGATAAGCTCCCACTGTTTATAGAATGCTCCCATATGGCGCGCGTCTCAAATAGCCTCTGACAACAAGTCCAGCTTCTGGCCTGCACGAGTGGCTCCCCGAGCCCGGCGGAACTGCTCCTACGAACAGGAGAAGGGGCGAGGGCGAGTGACTGGCGCCTGAAAACCAGTTTGCTTCGGGCAGATGTAGCTTGTTAGCCTGGGTGGGCATTTCATCTAAGGAAAGGAAAACCCTGATTTTAAACCTCCGCTGCCTTGCGGGATACCCGATCGCGGGAAAGTCTTCGGGAGAAAACCCTGAGGAAAAATCTGCGGCGGTTAGTTGGTGCACACCACCTCTTTCTGTCAACTCCCTGCTGCCTTGCAGGTCGCGCTTGGTTGTGCAATGGCTAGAGAAGCTGACTCGAACAAACGCCGAGTGGTGCTGGGGACGCCGCTTTGTATTCAAATTCCCAAGAATCTTCACTGAAGCCGACTCATCCTCCAAGAGGAGATAGTCGCACAAAGTAAAGTAAAGTAAGTCAGAGACTGCACGTGGGTTAAGATACTGTCAGGTTGCCCGGGCCTAGACAGATTTGAGGGGAAATAGAAATGGTGGTGAGACTCCAGCGTGTTTATCATGCAGCTCATTACCTTTAGCCAATCAATTTAGCACGATGTTAGCCGCACAGCACAGAAATGCTGCACGATTACATTAGGCAATAAGAAATCGCGAGCCGTTCGATTATTACATGGATGGAATGAAGATCCAGAGATGTACAGAGACCCGTTATCTGGGCACGATTGTGAGTTCAACTTTGAAAACCGCATCAAACACTGCTCATGTACGATCAGAAGCCTTACGATGCCCTACGAAGATATTTTGGCGACTGGTATGTTCTAATGATGAAACAACTCTTTAGCACCTACGCTCGATTAATTTTTGAATATAGTGGTGTAACGGCGTTCCGCTGCATGGTGGCCAAGGAGAACCTTATCGAAAGTGTTCAGCGATTTGCAGCCAGACTCTGCAACAGAATAACCAAACTGTCATATCCAGAAAGATGAATATCTTTTCGATAGCATACCGCGGGGTTTGTGGTGGCATGATATTTTTTTATCGGATTGTTCGGAAAAAAGTTTTCTGATCTTAGATCGCCTATTACTGATTGTCGAACAAAGGGCCACCGATTTCGGTTACGCGTTCAAAGAACAGATGATCTAGTATCAGTATCTGTATCACAAGGCCATATTTGACCTAGTCAAAACGAGTGCCCAGATTATTTCGGTGTGCTTGAAAACACCCGCCACTACCAAGATTGATTCGTAGGGAGCACAGGCATGTGCAGTTCACTACACTGTGAATGGAAGATGGAGAGGTCTCATCACCGATTGGTATAGATTTTCACGACGTACTATTGAGGCCTATGCGGTTGAAGCTCAAAGCTTGTCATTGTTCAAGGATGGTTTCGACAGATTTCTATGGTTTGCATCAACTGAAATGGGTTGGTGTTGAACGTTACCTGGGTACAATTGTGACTCTGTCGCTTAAATCCAAGGAGGATACAAACAGAAAAGCTGCCGCTGCAAACTGCGCATGCTGGATTATTGCAGCTGTAGTTTGTGTGAATGAATAATTATAGCCAATCAAATAACCGACCAATCAAAGCCTACGATATTGTCACAAACGCTTTAGGTCGTGTGAATGAATAATTTTAGCCAAACAAATAACCGACCAATCAGATGTCATTGGCCGAACGCTCAAGATTTTGTGGTTTGTGTATATTAGCAAAAACAAATTTATTTGGTGCGATTACTTACAAATCAAAAGTAGACAAGCCTGATATCGAAGAAAGTTAAACTAAAAATTCAGGTTGTTTATAGCAAAACCCGTTGGAATGGCAGGACTAGTAAATTATATGCATGTGTATCGATTTTGTTGTACAATATGTCATAGTTATTCTATCTGTGAAATATCATGATATATAAGATTAAAAACGAGAATACAGAGCTAACAGCCGTTGATGACGATGGTAATTTATGCCACATCAAGAAAAAGCTCAAATGGAACTTTGAATCCCTTCTGCTCTAAATATAATTGTAATTTTATATGTAATTGTACATCGCTGGCAACGAATTTTTGTACTTCAAAATATGATGCATCCAATACAACTTTCAAAAAGCAATCACTCATTTCAAGTTCAGTTTGCTCAGGTCTGAAGGTGGTGTAGCGGTTGAGGCAAAGCTTCAGTTTACAACAAGCACAATGATAGCACACACCAAATGAGAACTCCGGAAGTCGGAATACAAAGGTGTATGTAATGATGCACAGCCGTAGCTGGTAAAAGTCACGCAGTACAATAGAATTTTGTGGACAAGTCCCGTGCTTGATGCGCAGCTGGGTCGCTGGATGATTGTACACAGTTCCTTGTGTGGTTGCTCTGGCTGGAAGACGATGGACGCCATTGCGGCGGCCAAAGGGGAAACGAACTCCGACGTGCGCGGCGTAGGGTTCGACAAAACAAAAGGATTGAGAAGGAATATAATAAAAAAACATAATAACCAACGTTACCATTCTTATTCACGATAGGAACGAAGAAAGACTTTGACATTTTTTTCTACGTGTGGTACGATATGAAAGCAAACGATAATATTGACGTAAAATACAAAAGGTACAGGAGAAATGACGGTTCGTTACAGTGGCTAAATCCCATCACGCGCACAGATTTCCTTCAACACTATGCCATTGAACATCCAGGACTTTGATATTGAGTATACAGTTCGTACTGTTTACACTTTATTGTTCCCTGATATGTTGAAAGCAAGGTAAGGGTTATCTTGACTAGCACGGTGTGAGGTCATCTAATCAGGAAAAAATGCAATAATATGCGTGAACAATAGAAAATACATGTATTCTGTTTCTTGTTTTTATGGTTTTTTTTAGACTCGGTTTGGAAATAGGGTAAACCATTTTGCGTCTAATTCTCTCTTAAAGCTTAACATATTAAGGAGCTTTATTATACTATCTGGGAGCTTATTCCAGTGGTTGACCAAACGATTGCTGAAAAAGTGCTTAATCACAAGCCTGATCCAGGCAAAGTGCTGCACAGTCAGACTGCACGTTAGCTAAGATACTGTCAGGTTGCCCAGGCCTAGACAGGTATGAGAAAGGAAATCAGATCAAGTGTAGCACGCCAGTGCTCGCGAACAGTAATCAGATTGGATGCGCATGATTGTCTTTGCGTAAAACCATGCAGAGCAGATGTTAGCTGAATGGTTGTAAAGAGAAAATCTTCTGTTTTTCAGCAGTCGTTCCAGAGACATTCCAACTAACGAAGTGAGGGTAACCGGTCGGTAGTTAGCCGGATCACTGGTTTCACCACCCTTATACATTGGTTTGACAATACAGTACTTCCAATCGTGAGGTAACCTACCACACCTCAGGGATAAACTAAAGATTAGTGCCAGTGGTTTGTGTATGTTACCTGCCAATACCTTCACAAGCATTGTGTGTACTCACTGCGGACCGGGTGCTGAGTGTACATCGAGTCGTTTAAGCAAATACTGCACCATATCTGGTGAGATCGAGATATCCGGCTTTTTTTGCGCTGCTCTCATGAAGGAGTGGAATTGGAAACGTCTCCACTGTGTAAACTAAACTGTACTGAGTGCCGAGAAGAAATGCTTTACGTTCCTCTTCATGTTCAGTCGAACCTGTCATAAATCTCAAGCATGATACCCGTTGAGAATCTTTAGTTCTACGTCTAATGTACGCAAACACTCGTTTCGGCATCGAATAGGCATCGTCCACCAAACGAGTTTCATAATTCTTCTGAGTGACTGCAGATTCACGCTAATTCATTATACATTGTCCTTTGATAAAACGAGGTGCGGTGGCTTTCGGTGCGACGAGTCACATCCCGCTAGTCGTGGTAACATCATCGGTGTTTTGCGACTTCATACAGGTAGAACTCTCGTAGGCGACAACGCTTCACATCTTGAGACATCTCCAACGAACGTTTCGGTAAACCAGAAGAACTGAGCTTACCCAGCTGAGCATACAACGAGCTATTTCGGCAAGCTAGCGTCATGCTTTACGGCCGTGGTAAAATTATATTAAATTACAATTAGAAAGGGACGTTGGTTCCAGGTTCTAAGCAAGAGAATGTTGTGTCATTACCTGATTTCAATCGTATGTTTTGCCCTCCCAGGCTAACAACCTCCATCTGACAGAAGCAAAAAATAATAAATAATTGAAATTCGAAATACGTTATTAAAAATTCGACCGCAGTTCTGACACAATCCGATATTGACAATTAACTAAGATTTGCGCGGCGCATTATACACCGAGTAACCTATCCTGAAAGATGATGATGATCTTCGAACATACCAAGATTTTTGAGCTTTTGGTAATCCATTTTTACGGTATAACCCGAATATCAAATCGCGAGTTTAGAGTACAGATATCTGGTCATGTGACTAACTCGTGGCAACAATTGTCAAATGTTTTTCTTTCTCACAGTAGCATTAATAAACCAATTTGCACTAGGTTCCTTTTTCTACTTGATAATTTACTGCCAAACACATTTTCTAATTTTGGCAACTGGGAACACGTATGATTTAGATGATAGTTATTCTTTCTAGCGCGGAAATGTTAATGATAGAACGCGGTAAACATACCCGCAATAAATGTTCCCCATGCAATGGTTACAGGGAAATGTAACTTTTGGCATTATTAATTATAGATGTTTTCCGTTTAATCGGGATTGATTCAAATGTCATAGACCATGTATCATAATTGCATTTCACGAGGTAAAACAATGACCAAATACGGTATTGTGCTCTTCACTTTGCCCCAATACACAAGATCGAATAGATTTCTGGGTGTTTATCCTCATCATGCGGAGATACGAGTGAGTTAGGAGAATGTAAAATTATGGAATACAGTCACAAGTTGAAGCCAACGTTAATTAGATTTCATTCGAAGAAAAACTTTGTTCAAATACACAACATACAGATAGCCATAACCAATGCTATTCTCTATTCAAACAGCGTGGTTTTCCGTGAGAACTAATTTTACCAGTGACTTCACATGATAGCGTTATTTGCGTATTAACTGATTTCGTTAAGTAACGTTGCCCACAATCAGACACAACCCAGCATCACGCTACTTTATGGAATAGGTCTATTTTTCTTGCCTAATGTTATACAAAATCGATACTGAACGTAATTTCCGTTTAACTCGTTTTTATCTCGCCACCTTCCTGTAGATAAATACCATTTACGAATACACGTTATACGTGCTAGTGGAAAGGTTTTGTCCTCTCAAAGCCAATCAATCGTTCTCATTG